>JAPYYX010003521.1:0-10605 GCA_030522605.1 Cremastinae sp. B BG-2022a | reverse complement strand
CGATAAAACAAATTTTTGTACCGAAAAAAACACGTTTTTTTGCGAAAAATTGTTAATAACTTTTCAACCGTTGACGCTAGATAAATTCTGAGGGCAGATCCTGAAAGGGGACAAAATTTTACGTCGGACATGGTATTTCAAGAATTTTCTCCGAGATCAATGATGTGCGAAAAAAGCGCACGACCATTGTGTCCAAATTTGTCCTCTCCGGTCCTTAATGGGTTAATGTAAAAAGAATCAAAACCACGTATTTTTTATTTACTTTTCATTCTTTATCTAAAAAATTAATTGCACACAGAATATTTGCAAACTACAAACCTGCTCCGTTTAATAAGATTATTCAGTAAAAAATCTAATTGGATAATTTTTTATCTTATAATTGGTACACTCGAAAAAAAATGTCCCTGCGTCGTTCAAGTTTTTTAATCTTCAGTATAAAAAAAATTAATCCTATTCAAGACAACGAGAGATTAGGTTTTATACGAGTTAGAAAGACGAAATAAGCCCAGATCGGTTTTCTCCCCCTCGGTGAATGAAGAAGATCGTGTCACGAGCCCGTTTTCACGTCGCACGTACAGGCTCCGGTGTCCAACTATTACGTGTACGGAGATCGGAGAACGTGCGAGTATATTTCTATAGATATGAATGGGTTCGTTGTACTAAGGAGTCGAAAATTCGTCGACCGAGTTGGTCGTTTTCGATCCGAAGTTTCAGCGAGGTTAAATTCCCTGCGAGAGAGCGTGTGTATTTTCTCTTTTTCCCTCTCTCTCTCTCTTTCTTTCTCTCTCTTTCTCTCTCCTTCTCTCTCTCTCTCTCTCTCTCTTCCATATTAAAGGTTTCGGATTTTCTCTCTTCGTTGCTCTATCTCCGAGGCTCGTAGCTACGGAATTGTCGACGGGGAAGACGGAGAGAAGACACAGAGGAGCAACATCAGCGGAGAAGCAGCGGCAGCAGGGTGAACGTCCGACCTAGAGGCTCAGCGTGCTCTCGTTGCTCGCGCCCGTCGTCGCGAGCCCGAGACCGCCGAGAGCAATATCGCGAACACCGCGTCAACAGACTTTGTCCATCCTTTTCTCTATTTACACACCTTTTTCATTACTTTTTTCACAATGCGCTTTATTTATTTGCACAAGACGACCGTTCGTTTTTTTTATTTTTATTTTTATTCTCCTCGCGCTTATTTCTCCTCTTCACTTCCTTCTTATTCTCTTCTTATTTTTATTATTCGCTTTGCAACAATCCTCGCCTCGCGCTCCATCTACCAGCTATTATATCACCATTGTTGTATCACCGGTATTCTCTCTCCCTCGGCATCGTCCCCCGCGAACTTTTCCTTCGCGGCGAATCTTTCGGCTTGCGTAATCGCATTGTTTATGGTAGCTCATTGAATTTTATTCCTGCGCGGGAAAAGACTCCAGGCTCGTTTCTTATCCACATTTTCCAAAAGTATTTTCACGCTATTTTCATCAATAATTCTTTTACGTGTATGCGTAATTATAAAATTGCTTGAACGTAATTTAAATATATTATTGAAGGGCATTACAATATTTTGATTTGAATTTTTACATTTTACTCGA
Source organism: Cremastinae sp. B BG-2022a (assembly GCA_030522605.1). Lineage (NCBI taxonomy): Eukaryota > Metazoa > Arthropoda > Insecta > Hymenoptera > Ichneumonidae > Cremastinae sp. B BG-2022a. The sequence continues at coordinate 9,028 of JAPYYX010003521.1, read as the reverse complement.
GCATGAAATATTTTTTTCTCCAGGAAGTAGGATTTTTCAGTTTTTGTGAAAAATATCTACGAGTCGATAAAAATTATCTCACAAGGCTGAAATGTTTAAAATGGAAAAAAAAATATTTAGAAGGGTTCGCGGTGGACGGATTTTAATTTTTTTATTTTGCTTTTTTCTACAGGTCAATAATTAGTAAATAAAATCGCAAGATTTTTATTTGAGGCAAAAAAGTCGCGCGCAACGTTCAATTTCGTATACGCAAATCGATTAAATCGGTATTCCGGGGCGTTGTTAAAAGTCCTTGAATAATAATTAAGAGCATGCGTGCGCCCGTACATTTACGTACACGATTGGTAATCAATTCTGGAGCATTTAACACTTGTTACTGAGTTGTTTTATTTTCCTTTTTACGTTTTTTTAAGTTTTTTTTTTCACCTGAAGGAAGTGGGAAACCGCCAGAACGAACTTTGATTATTCTTCACATCACACAAGATGGATAATTAGATCACGAAGCGTAATATGTCGAGATTACGAAATGAGAAAAAAATGTCGATACAGTTTAAGTTTTGAAAAAATGTAATGACAAAAAAATGTGTACTCCCGCCATATCATTCAATTACAATAATTGAATCGATGATCGCCTTACGGTGAAGAAAATGCAACAATGTAATCAATGACAGAAACTCGAGAAAAAAAAACTTGCTCTCTTGTGAAGAGACAAATCATATCGATAATAATCGCTGCCTTTTAACACGATGGAATTGCAATTTCCGCTAATTGTCATTTGCAGTTTCAAATCGATTATTTCTTCCTGACGTCAATTAATAGACAACTAAAATAAAAAAATATCTGAAGAAAATTGAGATCAATGTCAACTCTATTTCATCAAACGATTTTTTCTTCAATGAGAAAATAATTTAATGTGGAAAATTATTTTGTTGTTAAGCAGAAAAAAGTAGATGTACAGAAGATTATACAGGAGGAAAAAAAAATTAAAAGAGTAATAATTCAATTTTTATTCATTCCCTTCATAAAGAAATTTTATAAAAAGTATCTCAAAATGTATCGTAAAATATATCTGCACTCTACAATAAAAATGTTTTCATGAAAAAAGTTGTATAAGAAAAAAATAAAGAAAAATGCATAAAAGATTCGAAAATATTTACATAGAAGAATGAACGTGTATTTTCTGTTGGGAATTGAATTGTGGTAGTGTATGGTTAGGTCAGGGAGCGAGACAGAGAGCCGAGACTGGCAAAAGTTAGCTCCACGCACATTGCACAATCGGCCTCGACGACGACGAGTCATACAATCGAGCCCCCAGCTCTTCAGGCCATAATGTTCTCCACCCTGATTCCCCTCGGCTTCTTTTCTTCTTCCTCCCACTCTTTTTCTTCTTCCTTCTTCCTCTCTTTGCTTTATTTATCCTTTCTTCCGATATATTTATGTATTTTTTTATGTATCTCACCTCATTTCTCGCTCCTTTTATTGATGATCCAAAATAAAACGACTCAATTTACGTTTTATCTCCTCATTATCGATACGTTTTTTTTATGAATTTTTTCAATATTTTGTCAAATCAATTGAACAATAGGGGAAACAAATCGAAAAATTTTTATATTGACTTTCTTTTTGTGAAATGAATTATTTAAAATATAAATACTTTTTCGCATAATTACCTCTGTTGGGACCTTTTTATTTAGTGGAGGAGCAAACGATGAAAATGAAAAATATATTTTTTTCGTACTTGAACTCTTTGATAGATTTTTTTGGCTCGCTATATTGTATCATACGATAAAATTTTTTTCGCTTATCGTCGATTGATTGTAAAAATATTTATGCCTCCGTTTATTCATTTTATGGAGATGTCCGTGAGCGATGTTAGACATTTATTATGCAACCGCTTGAATGCAAGTTTTATTATGTTTTTATTATGTGCTCAGGTGGATTCGTCGTCGTGTGCAAGGTTGATCGTAGGATTTACATCCGGAATTGCGATTTGCCCAGTGCCTTTTATCTGCACAATTTATTTGCAAACTACAATACCATAATCGTATCATGACAAAATTTTTTATTAAATAATTACCAGAGTAATTACTTCATATGAAACGGCATAAAAATTTAACGAGCTAAAACATATTATATTCGTTATATAACGAAGTAGAATCTTTCAATTTCAGGCAGTAAATTTTTATTAATAATAGCGAAAAATATATCGTAGAATAGTTATAGGAAAAATAGATTGACGTAACTTTTTTTATTAAACTATTACTGAGGTAATTCTGTACTTAAAAAAATATAAAAATTAAAAGCTGACAGATATATTCTTCATCATGATCAACGTTTAGCCTTTGTATTCTTAAAAAGGAAATTTTTATGAATGTTCAGAGAAAAACCTTAAAAAGTAACTCAAAAAAAATTTTTTTACACTAAATATATAATTACCAGTACAATCATCTTGGAAAAAGCATTCAATAACGTAATACATTTTTTATACGAAAAATATTCAGTCTTCTAATTTTTTCGTCCAGTACGTTATCTTTTATTAAATAAAAACATTAGGCAAATAATATATTTGTTAATAAACTATAAGAAAATGTCATCAAAACGTAGAAATAATTTTTTTTACATAGTCCGTTTTGATGTTGTTTCATTGTTGGAAAAATGATAGCAAGCTCGATCTACAAGAGGCATCGAAGATGTTCGATCTATGCGTCCATAGAATTTGTACGAAGTCGATGGCTGTCGAGATGAAGGTATATACAGAAAGAAGACGCGGGTGGCCCCGCCGTAGGATGGTTTGTATGTGAATCGGTTGTTGCGCAAACCTTCTCATCTTCACTCTCATCCTCGTGTATAGAACTTGTTCATCTTCTCGTTCGGATTGCACAATCGAGAAACTAGCGTTTCGTGGTGAGCGCCTCCTCGTCCTTCTCTCATCTCGGTGCAGCATCCACGAAATTTTCTCGCCTTTTCGACTTTTTTCCTCTCTTTTTCCACTCTAACGCTCATTTTATTCGTTTTTTTATGCCCGAATAGACAAGAGCATAAAGAAAACACGATAACACTAAGAACGAGATAACGCCCGAAAAAAATGGAGAATAAAATGTTTTCTCCTCAAATTATGGTAAGAGCCAGAGATTTTTTTCCCTCTTTATGACTTGTCGATCCCCGATGGATAATTCAAATTACAAAGTGGCGTAGGAATCTTTTGAATCCTCTTTTAAAATTACCACCGCAAGTTCTTTTTCTATCGATAAAACACATTAATTAAAAATGTTTGAAAAAATCGACTTTACAAAATTTAGCCAAATTATTTTTTAAAAAAATCATGAATAAGATTTTAAAAATAAGATCGTGTACATTCACTTGAAGCACTTTGAAATATTTCCAGTGATAATTTCAATAAAATTTATAGCTATCTCGGGAAATTTTACGGAGTTATTTCAGAATCAGATGAAAAAATGAAAAAAATGTTGTTCTTCTTCTCTTAAGGTCCCCGTATGTTAATCAAGCTACAAAATTAAAGTGCCTAATATATGCAGATGCGACATACTGATATTATATTATCATTATGAAATCATATCATTAAACGTGTCTATATACACCGCTGCATGTAACAAAGTAACAAAAAATTGTTGTGGAATAAACAAATGGCGAAGTAAATTATTCATGAGTTATTGACATTTTGAGTTATTCATGAGTTGACATAATGACAGTTGAAAATATAGAAAATGTCAGAAAAATGCGCGAAAGGAATTCTCATGCATACTATTAATTGTGATTATCATAATCAATACTATCAAAATCTCCTACTATTTATAAAATTTTCAATCGTGAACATATTTTCTTGCAATATCATTGAAAAAAATGAGATTGCCGTCGAAATATACAGCCCAAGAATCAAACATTCAGATTTCGTGCATATTAAACATGCCAAAAATATAACTCGTATTTTTATTTTCAAAACATAAACAAGTCTAATCAAATGTATCAATAAATTATAAATTTTAAATTATTTAAATATTAAATCGGACATAGTTCGATCACAACCGAATATCTTCATACGATTGTTTCAATCAATCTTCAAAATTCAACATTTCTTTACCAAAGTTTCGTAAAATTGTGAAAGCAATGCAATTTTTTTATAATTCCCGAACACTCGAGAATACAAATTTTTTTTCTCGTACAATGTCTGGCCAGCTGATCCTCGCGTGAAAATTGACTGTCGAGTCGAAAAGCTGGGAAGCTCATACTTGTGCTTGATGACCTTCGTCGTTCTGCTTGCGCAGGAAAGTAGAAGGACGAGGAGGGGTAGAAGTAAAGAAGGGAAAATAAGAAGGAGATTGAGAGGAGGGGAAAACGCGAGCTCGCGATCGCGGCATCCCTCCAATCGACGTGGGATACTGCTGGCCGGACACGAGAGCAACCGACGAGTACATTCACCTTTTATCCCAGTAACACGGCGTCGCGGACGCGAACGTGAGCTCGCGGATAAGTACTATATTTGTACATATATATACGCTCTTTTATGTACGGGAATACATAAGGTTATACAGATATAAATAAGCCTGGGATAATATATAAACAGAGAGGAGGAAGCGAACGCTCTCGATATATGAGAGCGATGAGCATAAACGTTGTATACAAACTGCATCTGCTGCATCAAACTCCGATAATGCTGAATTTTTGTATACCAGGTGTCCTCGGATTGGATGTAATCAACGAGAGGAACGTACTGGCTGCAAAATTCCAAGGCGAAAAGTATTTGGAAGTTTTTTCATCCAATCAGCGGATCAAGAGTTATCGACGAACGGAGCTCCGCCAATCGGCGTGAGCCACGTGGCAGTGGGGGCATGATCACGTGACTCGCGGCGTCCCGATTGGCTCGCATTCTGCGCTGAATATCTCGGCACTGACGCGTCGGATCGAAAAGTGCCTAAAGACTTTTCGTCTTGAAATTGGATGAATAATCTTTTTTTCTTAGTTTTGATCACGATTATGAAGACACCCGGTACGCAATTGTGTACCGCGCACGTTTTCGTACAGCGAAGTGTCTTTGCCCGTAAGTTCGCCTGCGAGAAATAAGCTCCGAATAAGCGACGTCTCCCTCTCTGTCTTTTGATCTCTCGATCTTGGATTTTTCTCTCTTTCTTCGCAGCGTCTCCATCCCGTGTGGTCCTCCAGTCTCCTTCGAACCTCGCGGGCTCTTATATTTGTGACTCTTTTTGTCGCACACATGTCTCTTCATATTTTTTTCTCTATTCTTTATCTCTCGCTCTTCTTCCTTCATTCGTAAACTTTGTATACATACTGTGTCACCAAAACCTTCCAGTTTCAACAGTAAAAGAAAGAAAAACGATTGTAAACACGTTTTAATAATTGCTCTGTCGAGTATTTTTATTATTAATACTAGTTTTTCATTGTTGCCGAAATAAAACAATGTTTGAAGTAAATTTTAGTGTTACTGGACTAAATAATATTGATGAGCGTTGAAAAGATATGAGCTCGAAAAATGATCATAAAATTCGAATCACTTGAGACAAAGAATGGACACAAGAGCAACAAATCGAACATCGATTATAGAGCAAATAATAGTAGAGCTCGATGCAAATCTCGGATTCAGCTTTCCATAAAAATTCTTTTCACATTTTCATTCTTAATCCTCTGTTATGACCTTATTTTTTCGATTACTTCGTAAAGTACAGAAACACTGAAAATCCGAGGATTAGAGATCAGAATGGACATTCGAGACGGCAGACGAGTGTCTCGACGCGACTTTTGCAAAAATTCCTTCTTAAACGAGGGTCATAAAGAGCACAATAGTGCACGGTCGACACAGAGAGAGAGAGAGGTAGTAAGCGCTCGAAAAATTCCATACAGGAGTCGTGTGGCCTCTGCAATGTCGCCGTCCTGGTACCTCAAATTGTTTTGGCCGCAGACCAAAATATTCTGCCCCCAAACAAGAGGATTTTTTCAATCGCTTTCTCTCTCTCACTCTTTTACTTGTGTATTTAATGTTTTTTTTTCTCGCGATCAGCCTTTTCCATTCTCCTCGCTCGCTCAATGGAGACGTCCCCAAAATTGTTTCCGTCCTATCGTTACAACGCTGTCACTTAATTCTTTTCGTTCCAGATTAATCAATCATCTCATGTCGCCATCAATTCTTCAAGAATGTTCCAAAACAAATTCAACAAACATCTTCAGTCGTTTTTGTCATGATAATTAGCAATTCTCTTTTTTTGCTTATCTATTCATTGCATAGCTATCGGTATTTTATAGAATTATAATGAATCATTTACCTGTTTCCAAAAAATTTTCGATCATTGATAATATTGAAAACTATTAATTAAGATTTTATGCGAAATTCATCTAAATAACAAATAGTTACAGAATATTCATATAGTATTTGATTTTTATGAACCTATTCTTCAACGTTCATTTTCATTTTGAAGAACGTAAAGTAATTAATGTTGCATAAATTTAATTAATGTAATGAAAAAATTGAAAAATTTGAAGGATTGTTTTCGTCGTTTATGCATTGCGTTTTAATTATCTCATCAATAGCCTCGAATTTTTCCCATCGAGGGTTTCCTCCGTGGTCATTGACAGTGAGGAGACGAGTCTTTTCTCGTTGAAATTTGCCTCGGCAGGTAAAGAGAGAGCACAAAACCCGATAGTGGTGAGCACCGAGACGAGACGAGGTGGGACGATTAGTTAATGAGTTTTCTTATCGGTGAACGAGTAAAACCGTCGCCACTGATATATATCGCTTTGGCTTGGCTTCGCTCGTATGTACACTTTCTGCACTGCCCCGAGAACGGAAGTGACGGAGAATATTGCTTCTGTATCGACCAGGCCAACCGCAAAAAACTTGATAAATTAATTTCAAATTTTATTTTCGCTCAATTTTCAATCTAATTTATTCTAATTCCTCTAATTTTGATATTTACATTTTTACGTTCGATTTCAAGGCTTTTAGGTAGTAATTTCATTAATTTAGTTTAAATAATTCTTTATAATTTGTTGAATTCTGTTTTAATAAAATTACAAAATTGTTAACCATATTTAAAAAGACTTGATAAATTAATTTCAAGTTTTATTTTCGCTCAATTTTCAATCTAATTTATTCTAATTCCTCTAATTTTGATATCTACATTTTTACATTCGATTTCAAGGCTTTTAGGTAGTAATTTTAATAATTTAATTTAAATAATAGTTTGTTGAATTTTGTTTTAATGAAATTACAAAATTGTTAACCATATTTAAAAAATATTTGAAGACGTCTATCGTGAACTTGATTTAAAAAAAGTGCATTAATATAAAAATATTTATAGAAGAATTTTTGAGAATTTTCGAACTACATGTATTAGAGCGCTGGTATAATTAATTAAAGAATCGCGAAAAAATGCAATAAAACGTAATAATAGCTTCAATCTCTTATCGCTTTCTAAATGTTCCATATCTTTTAAATATAATTATTCAAATATAAAATAATTGTAATTAATATCAAACTTAGTATTGATACAATTCCACTGGCCAAAACTAGAAAATGAAAATCCACATGAGAATTTAATAAGCCTTAAAATTACGCACTGGACGTTTTTTTATTACATCTCAGAGCTTCTGGTTTGGAGTTCTGACAGAAAGAATAAGCTCGTATAGACTTGAATTGCAAAGTGAAATTCGTCTTTGGAATCGTGCTCTTCGATCGAATCGCAAAACACGGAGTCGTGAGCCAATAGAAAGTTGCGGATGGCACACAATGAGATACAATCGTTACAGAACGAACCTCATTTTTTTCTTTTTTTCTCTCTCGTGACTCACTACTCCGCGATTTCGCGTAATAGTTTTAACGATTATCGCAGATACGGATACGTGTATCGGGCGTTTCGTCTCCAATTGATCTTCTAACAAGAGGAATGAAGAAATCATTTTTATATCTTTACAATTTTCACAAGGAGACAATTTTTCTTTGAAGAAAGATTTTAGTTTTAAAATAATTGTCGAGTACGTAATTCGAAAAATCTATCGGAACATTTCTCTTCATTGATATAATTTATTATTTCTATAAAATGTCCAATGTGAAATTCGTTGTGAAAAACTAGTGTTACGAGACTGGCGCATTCCACAGCAAGCGATGCAAAAATATTTATGTAATCGCGAAATTTATTCCTCATTAATCGAGATCGACGTGGCAACAAAATACGAGGTGTGTAATTTTTTTCCCCCTCTCGGCTTCCATTCAATTTTTCTTGTGCACGCAAGTATGCGCGAACGAAAGGGAGAGAGAAAAGGAAGCGAAGATTGAAGTAAAATTAACATAGATATACTCCGGCTTTTGGAACTCTCATTGAGAATAGTTTGAAAAAAAGTGGAAGAACCTGAAAAACAAGAATTGTCAGGCGCGTGGGTCATAAAAATTTCGTTAGGAGAAATGCTTTCGCTGGACACTCGAGCAGAATAGTTTCCAGACCGATGGATTAAAAAGTAGGAAAAAATAAGAAATAGGAAAAAAATTGAGAAAAAGGAAGAGAAACGTGCAAGGAGAAACCAAAAGGGATGAAAAAAAATGCCCGGGTAATATTACTGGTTTTAAGCAGCAGTAAAGTGACCTTTTTTCTAATTTATTGGGCTATCAGATTTTTAGAACTACTGCCACAATTTTCATTTTTCAGCACTTCGAGAAAGAAAATACAAGAGACGGGATTGCCAAAAAGAAGTTGTGGAGGATTTTGGAGATGCCAAGAGAATATTTTTATGAATTTTCCGAATAGACCGCAATCTTGCCTGCCATAAAGTTTTTAAGCAATCAAGGATTATTGTCAATTAGTTTTTCCTCACTCTTTCTCCTGATTTATTCTCCTGCAATAAAATGTGTTCCATGATTCAATTTTCAACCGCAGTTTGATTTAAATAAAAAATTTTTAATCGAAAAGAATTATCAAGAGTCGCGGTAGAGACTCGAGGCAAGTACATTTACGGAACGTCAACTGTACGCTCTCGAGCTACCGCTACTCTTTTTCTCCGAGTTTGC
>JAPYYX010003520.1:0-10607 GCA_030522605.1 Cremastinae sp. B BG-2022a | reverse complement strand
GGCTGTTTTGGTTGCGGATTATCCCAGTCCTCACTCTCGTCCCACAGAGACGAGTTTCCTTGTGACGGCGCATTTCTCGATTGCTGAATGTTTCCACTTTGCTGATTAGTAGATTGTTTCGGTTGCACAGGAGTTGGTTCCGAATCATCCCAACTCTCGCTCGCGTCCCAAAGAGGAGTGCGATTTCCATTCGACGTTTGCCCACCGAAAGACGAGTTCGTGTTGGATTTTCCAGTCGTCGTCGCTGGCGTTTCGGCATCCCAATTCTCGTTTTCATCCCAGAGAGGAGTGTTGTTTCCTGTAGGTGATTTTGCACCACTTCGAATTGGCTTGCCAAACAAACCCTCTGCAGTGGAAGCATTGTCATCGTCCCACGAAGGCGTTCCCTGATTAGATGAATAACCACTGTATGTAGACGACGCATCACACGACGAGTCCAAATCTCCTTGTCCTCCACGGTTACCACGACTCCAGCCACCGCGACCTCTGCCGCGACCTTCACCACGCCCTCGACCGCGACCTTCACCACGTCCTCTGCCTCGGCCTTCACCACGACCTCCACCGTAATTTCCACCGCGACTTCCTCCACGGTTTCCACCACGATCTCCACCATAATATCCACCGCGATCTCCTCCACGATTTCCACCGCGACCTCTTCCACGACCTCTCGAATTCTCAGAATCCGAATTGTTTCTGTAACAATTTAAAATTTTTTAAATTTAATAATTGTAAACAAACTTTTATGACAAATATAAATAATAAAATTAAAGGGAAAAAAATTCCACATACGATGCTCTCTTCCAATTGTAATAATCTCCGTTGGAATCATTTGATTTCTGCTGATTCGCCGAGGATTGAGACCATCCTTGCATACTTGGTGGTACACCGGGATGCAAAAATCCGGCATTGTCGGTCATTGGCGTTGCCTGTCCGTACCTCGGAGTCATCGGAGTTTGATACGCATTGCTCATAGGAGTCATATGAGGAGTTTTTGCTGTCGGCGTATACGGTGTTGATGGATACGTATTTCCAAACTGAGAACCTGGAAGTTTGTTTGAAGTAGACATCGGTTTCTGATAAGGTGTACCATTGTCACCCATTCCCTGACTTGGATTATCCCAATCTTCATCCATGCCTGCAAACAAAGAATAAATTATTGTACAGAATGAGGATATTTTATGAAAATACCTCTTGCGAGGAAATTTCATATTTTTAGCTTGTCTGGAAGGAAATGCCACTTTGTCGACGATCTCGAAAAATCTTGACCGGGCGAAAAAGTAACACTTTCCTCCCCGTCAAGACAGGTTAGCAATTTGTTTTCTTTGTTCAGTGATATAAAAAAATTCTAGACGCGTTTATTGATAAAGAATTTGTTCTTACCATCATCGATATTCGGTGTACTTGCAGTGTTAGGAATGACCAAAGGTGTTTTAGGCATGGGCCTCGGTATAGGATCTCTGAAGTGTTTTCTGAACCAATCGAAAAGTTCACCGACTCTTGGGAATGTTTGGTTTCTGTATCTTACTCCGTTGTGTGAAACTGATATATATTCATGTACGCAACGCTCTCGAGGCATGTATGAGAGAAGAAATTTGCCTGGATATTTCTGCAATATGAAATGATGAGAATTTGTCGCACGGAAAAAAAAATTGCTAATTTTTTTAATGAAAAATTTACCTTTGATGCGGAAAGAATGCATGGAATACGACTTGGATTCGCTTCTTTTTTTTCTTTCATTATCTGATTAGCTTTTTCTTCAATACCATCGATGTTAGGTCTGTAATAATGGCATTCAAGCAATTCCGATGCATAGGCTGCCATTGGATTAACGTATCTGGCTATAATTTCATCTAAATCTTCGAATTCTTCTTTGCCAATGAACAGTCGTTTTCCCAGGGAAAAAGCAAATTTTTTGCACTCTTCTCTGACATCGATGTGATGAAGCACATCGTCGGTAACTTTCCACGTAACAGTGAGACGATCGTTTCCTTTGCTGCTTGGTCTCACAATGGCTTCTCCTTGCTTCATTGGTGCCATCAATTTCGCAGCTTCTGAGTAGTTGATATTATGAAACGCTGAGTGTACAATTACACGCTTTATGTACGCCTGTCGCTGCTTATTTTTTTTCGTTTCTTCTTCAATTCGCTGAGCAGTTTCCTCAGCCTCCGTGTCGTAATAAGTGTCCCGTGGAGGTCTGCAATTGTTGATGAAAAAAATTAGAGCAATATACAAAAAATATATCGTTTTTTATTTAATATTTTCAGTTCATTGATAGAAAATAGACAATTTACCTCCATTCTTGGTTGGGATCCGCAAGATCGCTTCCTTTGCTCGAGCACTCGACCGAAAATCGATCCACTTCAATCTTTATCACACGACAGTGAATTACTTGTCCACGCCGAACCCTTTCCTCGGGATTATCCACGTGCTTGTCCGATATATTCTTTATGTGAATATAACCAGACAATCCGTTGTCAAGACGCAATCGCACTCCGATGGGTTTACCCTCGCAAATCTGTGTGTCAAAGTGAGTCCACACGTCCGCGAGTTCGAGAAAATCGTTTTTCTGGCAAAAGGGACACTGCCAAAGACCGGTTATATCGTTGCGAACCGGATTAGCTTGATCGAGCTGTTCTGGATCCGGTTTTCTTCGATTAATCATCGAAACTGTCGCCAATACTAATTTACCTATGTAAAATGTTTCAGGCGTTTCTTTGGTGAGGATGTTGAAAAGTTTCTCAGGCGTCGGTGGTTCGTACGGTGCTCGTAAATCTTTGTATCTACAAGTCAACTCAGCCCGGATGTCGTAAAGCGTAATTGATTTGTTTCCGAATCCTTGTCTCTCAAGTTCCTCCGCAAAAGCGTCAAGATCGAGATCCTTGAGACGTTCAGGCGACTGAAATATTTCGTGCAGAGCATCGGCTGGATTTGTCTCTTCGTCGTCGTCGTATTCGAGGGCATCCACGGCCATTTTTCTCGCCCACTCATAAGTCTCAGGGTGAACTCTCGTACTATCCAAGATCTCCACGTAAGTATCGGTACTGTCGCCCAAATTGGTAGTATCTATTTTTATAAATCCTGCACAATTTATGAAAACTTTCGGTCCCATGTGACAAATCGTCACGAGCTGAGTCCGATTTTCGATTCTCTTGTTCGTCTGCTTGAGAAGCTTGATGAGAGCCTGCGCTTTTCTCGAGCCAAGACCACAGACGAATTGAACGAGGTTGGCCGTGTTCTCGTGCTGCAAGGCTTTGTTTAAGTCGACACCAACCTCGTTCACTCTGTTCACGAATTCCAACTGAATCCCTTCCAAAAGTTCTTCTTTCGTCACTTGATCCTGGTACGAATGATAATTCAAGCAGAGAATCTCATCGTCAATACCGCAGAGCTGTGAGAATTCGATCAGAGGATCCTGTAATCTCCGAGCGACAGAGATAGCTTGGCGAAGAATAATTGGATAATCGCGAAATTCTTCGTTGCCACGATTGCTGTTGCTGTATATTTTGGCAAGTTCATTCTCATTTATTTCAACCTCGATCATCGGAAAATCATTTTCAGCGACTAACTTTGATATACATTCTTTTATATCGTCGCGAATTCCTATTGCCTCACGTGATTCTCCTCCGATGACGACGACATGAGGTTTCTTAGTCGATATAAAGTTTTCAATTGACAGTAAATCTGCTTCCTTCATTGTCACATCTTCCTCTCGTGGGCTGTTCTTCCGTCTGAGAAGATTTGGAAGTCTCAGGTAATCCGTGCACTCACCCTCTGGCGAAATAATGCAAGCGAACGCAGCCTGCGAATAATCCGGCACGTAAGCTACTCCCATCACTCTCAAGCCCTTGTTCGTTTGCCATTCCTCATCAAGTTCTCGATCATCATCCTTGTTGTTGGTTGCTTCGTTGTCGTCATCCCAGCATTCCTCATCTTGCTGTATCTGAGCCGCTTTTGGTTTTTCCAAATTGCACGTATAGGGAGCGTCCCTGATCCAATTATACATTTTTCGAGAAGAAGAACGGACGACGTATTCCTTAGCCTCGATGAGGAGGTTCGAGCTCAACTCCTTCTTCAAATCGGGTATAATGAATTTATGAAAAGCAGTCTCGATTGCTTCAGCTCTGAGAGCATTCCAATCTTGCACGACTTTGCTGAATTCGTCGCGATGATAGAGTTGCTTCATTTCGTCTAGGTAATTGTTACTGGTGACTCCTTCTATCGTGTCGCTGAACGAGACAGTGACGAGTTTGTCTCTCTCTGCGATTGTCAGCTTTAGATATTCGTCACCCTCCAGCTCACGGGCTGGTTTGCCTTTTAAATATTTGCATGAGAACATTACGTGATTTTCGTCGATCTCTTTGATACCTCTGGGAGTTGGGCGTACGCAAATCTTTGCTCGCTCCATGTACATTTCTCGAACGCACTTGCGTACGAGGGGCTCACGCGCAAGTTGGATCGCGACCATCAATTGAACAGCCTTAAGAATATCTTCAATACCCTCGAATTTTTCACTTCGGTACTCGAGCGCGATCGTAGAAGGATCTAACGTTTCTTGTTCGATTTCATGGCGATGGTAATTGTCACGAAGATTTTCACCATATTGTTCCGGGGTCAAGCCAAATTTTTTAGAAAATTCTTCGAGACCGGCTTTTCTGCACATAACGTACGGCCCGCTTCTGACCGCTTGCTTTATAATTTCGTCGCTCTCTGTTTGTTCGTTGACGTCGTTATCTTCGTCGAGGTTATCAATATCCGGGAACGCAGAAATTCGACGGTGGGATAATTTTTGAGCCTCTCTTTTCAAACGTATCTCTTCCTGCATTTTTGATATTTCTTGGCCGTAGTGAAGCATGAAATGGTGATGGACGTCAATGAGCTCCTCGCTCGTCTCGACACTCTTCAAGCGATCGATATCGTCCTCTTTAATGACCCGCATGTCGGGTGGCAAGTCAGCATCACGATTTCTCATTATCTCGTCCAACTGATAGGCTCGTGTTTTTTCGAAAAGGGTTTTCAAATTCTCCTTTCTGTCTCTGAGCTCGCACCATTTTGCATCCCACTTGTAAACCTTCCACAGATCGTTTATATTTAGTTCCGGGTTCACGTATTCCTTTCTATAAAAAGAAATAAAAGGCACTTCGAAATTTTGATTGCGCATAAAATCTAAAGCTTTGCGAATTTTTGGAATCGCTTGGGGGCCTTTGCGGGCGCGCTCTTTTGCTTCGTCGGTCAAGTGAGCATCTTGGATTGAAATGGTGGGACGACAGAACGCGTATTTGTATATCCATTTAGCTTCTTCTGTCAATTCGTCGGAACCTTCAGGAACAGGAGTGATGGGTACTGATCGTAACTGCATTCGTTCCGGTATATCAGTACTTCTTATCTGAAACATTGATACAATTGAATTCCTACGTTCCTTTAATTAATTAATAATTTTGAAATACTTTAAAATAAATACCATGTTATCTAGATCAGTAAAATGGCCTCTTTTCAATTCGAAAGGTTCATAGACTTCAAAAATAGATTTTCTGTTTGATTTCTTTTTTGGAATCTTTTTGACAGGTCGCACTCTTTCCCCGTCGACATCTTCATCCGCGTATTCATCTTCGTCTTCTTCCTCATCGACGTCCCGGTCATCCCCATACTTTTCGAACTCTTTGTAATCAAAGTCTACACCGAAGATTTCTTGAGCCTCTTGTAGAGCACTGCAATTTGATTATAAGTTGTAGCTACTTTTTAGAAAAAGTATTTGGTGAAAATGTACTCCAACTTACGAGTTAGCCACGGTAGTTTTCTTTTTTCGTCGCTTTTCAGTAACTGGTCGGCCCTCATCATCAACGATAAAGTCGTCCGGGTCGGAAGACTCAGCCGCACTCTCGTCTTCGCGAAATATTTCCGGTTCCTGTTTACGGCTTATGACACTTCTTTTATCTTCCTCCTTGAAACAGTATTATTTTTAAAAATTGATTCATTTTTAAATAGAACAGTAAATTCATTGTAAATACTTACGTCACCAGACCCATCGAAAAGTTCATTTGCAATAGCATCTCGGTCCTCAATTGGCTGTTGTTCAGTCTCATCTTCAGAATCTTGCTCTTCCACTCGACGTAGTCTTTTAAAACGTTTTTTCTGAAAGAAAATTTAGAAATTCTTTCACTTTAACATATCCCAGTCATAGTGGAAAATAACTTCACATTATTGTTCGATAAACTAAATATTCTGCTAAAAACAAAATTAAAACTTGGTTCTTATTATAAGATGAAAGTCAAAATTTTAAGAGTCAAATTAAAACAAGTTGAAAAGTTATTTTATAAACGAATTGAAAGCAAACTCTTGATTGAAAAATTCCGTGGCATTGAAAATTAAAGTTTCTTTACAAGTAAATCATTCAATCGCTACAAAAAAATGATAAAAATGAAGGAAATCAGTATGTATAAATAGTTCATTTCGGTAGATATTTAATCCATTAAAAATATGACTTAGAGAAAGTACTAAAATTTACCCTTTCAACAGTGATGCCCAAATTCTCTTCAATCAAATCATAGTCGTCATCCTCTAGTCGGTCATCAAAATCTGGACTTTCACTTTTTTTCCTTTTTTTTCGACTCATTGAATCATCACTCTCTTCATTGCTCTCATCTATTGAGTCGTCATCTATCAAATCCTTCAGCTCTTCACGGAGTTGCTCTTCATCGTCTAATGAAGGAAGAAAATTTTCATAAACATTTTTTCTTAAATCAAACAGAAAAAAAAATTATCACAAAAATAAAGAAATATTCACTCTACCTTCTTCTTCTTCATCTTCCTCCTCCATCTTGACCACTGGTGCTTTAGCTTTTCTCTTTCTCTTAGCATGGTTAATTTCTGGTTCACTCTACAGAAAATCGGCCATGAGAAAAAATTACGAACGTGCATTATCTTCACTCTACATTGTAATCAATTTGAAGAATATTTTCTACTGAAGCTTAGATGCTACAAATTTTTTTGATACAATCCACCACTAGAAATAAAATACTCGGTATACAAACGATACGAAACGACGAAGCAAAAAGCGAAAATTGTCGACTTGATGAAAATGTAACATGTATATGTAATATCAAAATACACTGTATAGACAAAAAATCGCTTGTTTCAAAGAATTGAAAGTACAAAAATATTTTTCGTGTACAATTTTGAATTACCTCGCTACTTTCTTCTGCCTCGGAATCCACAAAATCAGCCATGCTTTCGGTCAAAATACAATTTATCCTTCGTATTCAAATGGAAGCACTCTTATCACACTATCTACCAAGCTAACTTCTCAAATTTCAACATGCGCAAATCAAAACGTAGGGCGATGGTGTAAACAAAATACTTCCCGGGGAACACGCGCGTTCTCTGTGGGCACAAAAAGCGTCGAAGGATTCAAGAGGCAGAGTCATAAAAGTGGGGGAAGTCCATAAATGCTGACTCTGGAGAGGGAAAAGAGTGTCTGCGCCACTCTCTCTCTTTTTGGCGGCATATTCCAAAGTCACCACCCACACAGCACAAAAATCAGAAATAATTCTTTAAAAGTATTCTTAAAGAACTCTTTGTCGCATAAGAGTTCCTTAAGATTTCTTAAAGAATTATTTATGATTTTTGTGCTGTGTGGGCACCATGGGAAAAATACAAAGTAAAGAAATATATGTACAAATGTCATTAGCGTAATAAAATCCTTGCGATCGTTGTGAAATGGTGGCGCCACTAGCGGAATTGTTTTTCTTTAATATACGTATATGTGCATAAAATATATTATAAGATATACTAAACGGCTGTTGGCTGAATGTTTGTATGCTCATGAGGGACTCGAAATTTTAGTATATGAAAATTTGATTGAAAAAAAATTAAATAATTTTAAAGGATTATAAAGAAGCCAAAAATCAAGGACAAGACAAACCGAAGCCAAGCTCAAATTCAATCTCAAATTCACGCTCAAATCCTGAAGGCCTGTGAATATATCCATTAGATAAATATGTATCTGATGTGTTTTTATGACAAAATTATTGATTAATTTTTTTTAAATGTAATTTGTGCTGTGAAATTACGGAAAACTCATCACGAAGGTGAAAAATTCATTTTATTTATTCCTTTAAGAAAAATTATCTGAAATAGAAGATTGTAAAATTATTGCAACTGTAATATCTTTTGGAATAAAAAATCTAATACAGTGCGACCCCTCGATAGGTCCCCCTGTAATAGGTCCTCTTCCCCGATGTCTCTCGCTCGAACACTTCCCTCACTCTGACTGGAACTCCGAGCTCGAATTATTCGGGTACGAACCCCGCAATAGGTCCTCTCAGCTTGAGTGAGCTCAGAAGCGTAAATTCGAGAAATTAACTTTTACTTCTTGACAGGTTAATTTGACTGTCTCTGCTAAGATTTTATTTTTCTCTTCAAATGTACATCGGTTTCGCTTATTATTAGTGAAAGCCGGAATTTTACATATTTGAATTATCAAGGTGAATTGTAAATTCTTCATCCCTTTTTTCAACTTGTACGGATCTATCCGATTCCCAAGGTATGGGAAATAGAAATTCGATGTTACACCCCTTCCCATCGATATTTCGAGCTGAAAATTGGACAGGCATCTTTTTTTATGTTCCTGAAAACATCAAGAGGGATGGCAACAAGAGAAAAAAAGTTGACTTTTTTTGAACCACCCTATAGTGTATATTATTATTTATTATAGTTCCAAAATTTTCGAACCTCCCTCAATTGGTAAGTCTCTCTGTTGATAAAATAAAGCGTGTAAAAAATCTATACAAATTGCTATCAAAAAACTGTGAGCTCGGAGAAAAAGAGTAGCGGTAGCTCGAGACCGTACAGTTGACGTTCCGTAAATGTACTTGCCTCGAGTCGCTACCGCGACTCTTGACACAATCTATACCAATCTATACAATTGCTCTCGAAAATAAATACCAAAACCCTCTTCTACGTGGGCAAATTTTTTGGGAACCTACTATATTTACAGAGAATATGTGAAAGTGTCTTCTCGATATACCTCGACACTATTTCCCAATATCCAGAAAAGTACGATTTTTATTATCGCCCGCTTATAAATAGAATTCCAATAAAAGAGTCATAAAAAACCACATAAAACCTCTTGGCCCTAAGTAAAACTATAATACAGTCAACGAAATGAGTCACAGAATCTCATCACGGTCGTATATGTGTATGAGTATATCGACAACCGTAAAACTTCTCTCACCCTGATATTTTCTGGCCCCCTAAATATCTTTAAAAAAAACGATATTTCATAGTAATCGCAAAATAAAAATAAAAGTAAATAAAAACAGAACAAATTTTCATGTTATCAATAAAATTAAATTTGATTCAAATATATTCAAAATAATTGCCCAAACGAAAAAAAGTCAAAAAGGTACATATTTGTTTTTGTTTTCCACGCTCAAACCCAACAATTTCGAGGATGTATATCTGTATATATTGTACGACTGGCAGAAGAGTGATCTTCGGGAAAGGTACCCCACCAATTCTCACTGCCCCCCTAACTCCTTCGGCAAAGTTCGGAATGATAGGAGGGGGTAAATAAGTGACGGTTAGGGGGTAGTGGGGATTGGTTGGGTTAATTTCGAACATTCGAACATCATTCTTTAGACAGCCGCGCCTCGCAGTACTGCGCAGCACTTCTAAGGTAATATGGCTATGGTACGATTTTCTACTTTGAGATCCAAAAAAATTAGATAATATAAAGATCATTGAAACGAAAACGGTGTGCTAATTTCATCAAGATCTACAACGTAGTTTTTGAGATATTAATTATTTTAGATCGATGATTTTAACACCGAACATTGATAAAAAAAATAAATATTTTCTAGATTACTTCAGAATTTAAATTTGTGTGCAACTTTTAAAAATTAAATGTACGAAAAATTTACCACATTCACCACATATTTTCGGAAATATATATTGTAAGTTTTCAACAAGCATGTCTCATTATTTGCGTGAGTAAGAGAGAATGGTCCGATGAGTAGAAGATGTTGAGGTTATAGTAATTTGAGTCAAGTTGCGTACAAAAGTGTGACATCTGATTAAACGTTTCTCACGTGAAAATTATTTTCCAACTTTATAAGGTTCGGAATTTTGCACCTTTATACAGATAACGTATCCGTAACGTAAGATATCATATCCGTCGACCTTCGAAATTATTCAGGATTTTACCGTCTATAGTTATTCCGAAAAAAATTGACGAAAATCGCGTTTTTTAAATCCTTATAGATACACAGGCTCTTAAGGGGGGATACCCTTCCGCATTATTCATTTATTTAATTAAATTAATTATTTAATTAAATTAATTTAATTAAATAAAAATAAATAATTATATATTTAACATAAAAATTACATAAATAAACATATGAATTTCCAACTTTGAGAAACAAAAAACTAATCCAAGCAAAATCGTCTATAACACCCTAAGGGTGTTTGCAAGCAGAATGGTGATGATCAGAGTGGGGAGAGGTGTCCCTATGCTTATTGGGATCTGACATGGGGGCGGAGTTTAGCCTAATGGCGCCGGCAAGGGAGCAATAATGATTATAATAATTGGCGTTTTCTATTGAGTCTGCTCC
>JAPYYX010003519.1:0-10616 GCA_030522605.1 Cremastinae sp. B BG-2022a | reverse complement strand
TCTCTTTTATCAATCGATTTGTAAATTTTTCATTCAAAACATATATTTTTTTCAAAATTTTCGTAAGAAAACAGTTTTTGCGATCGAACTACCTTAAAGTTTTGTGATTCTTCCATTTAAATGCGTGTTAACCGCGGTGAAAAATACATTTTTCAAAATAACTCAAAAATGGTTCTTACCATTTTCATAGAAAAACGGAGATGTTAGAGTACTACTCAAAGAACATCCAGAAAAAAAATTATCATGGTCTACCGTCTAGTTTTGAAGAAAAAAATTCTTTAGTGAAAATTATAAACTTATTTCAGTGTGAGAATTTTCAAGGTTCGCGAAATGGCAGCGCAGAAATTCCGTAAAATATATCCACCATATTTACTTCTTTTTCATCTATGAAAATCGTAAAATTTATCAGAATTAATTTTTTTTTAATTGCAAAAAGGGCCCCACGTTTATACGGCACCCAATAATCGAGCTACCTTCAGTGGTTACGGTACAGTTGTCATAAAACTCAAGAAATTAACACGTAAAACAGATAGAGAATCGAAAAATGATGAGAATTGAATAAAAAATGGAAACCATGTTCGTTATTATTAAATGAACGGATATAAATTCCTAAAAAATATTCGTCTACGTAGATATTGAGTTCTTAAAGAAAACATTTCCGATCTTATACGTGGAGTGTATAGCTATATTCATAGAAATTGGACAATTTTCTCTTTCGATAACTCGAAAACTATGTAGATGAAAATTTTGAAAAAAGTCATGTTCACGTATTTTATGTTAAAGTAAAGAACATACTGACAAAATTTTATCACATTCTGATCATAGTCGCTGATGTACCGAAACACCTTAATTCAATATTTTTTCTAATTCCTCACCTTCTCGTGCTCTTCTAACAATCTCAATAGAGTTTGGTTATCCGGAACAGCTTGATTGTTTTCCTCTTCTTGTTCATTGTCCTCAGATGGTTCGTCGGGCTCGCTGGCGTGTCTCTCAAGGGTGCACGGGACCATGGGTGGCTCGCTCTCGGTGGACGTTTCGTTCACGTTCAATGGAGTATCGTCGATCACTGGATCGCGTTCTCTCTCGAACATGCCCGATGAATTTCCCAATTGTTTTAAATAATACTCTTTGCTGTCCATACTCGTCGCTACTTTGTACTTCAATTGTTTCTAAATCATTAAACGTTGAATATTATTTGTTGAATACGAAAAGCGATTATAAATCAGCAATATAAGTTTAAATTAACGTAAATCTTTTAAAAAAGGGAACTACAGACTTTGCAGTTCAAATCCATTTTTTTGTTTCATCAAATAATGAAAAAAAAATTTTTTTTTTTTTCATTATTTGGATTGGATATTTGTGACAATATTTATTGGATAGTTACAATTATAATAATCCAATGATACAAATAATAATCCAATATCCATCCAATCCAAATTCAAAACCGATACAATAATAAAAATAAAGATAATTATAATTATTCAATGAATATTGTAAAAAATTATTGATCCGTACATTATCGGGATGATCAAGTTCAGGCCTGTATGGGTAATGAATATAGAAGAGATCGTTCTTCATCATCTTTTTCCGCATTCTGCAAGGGCCCTCAGTCATGTCGAGCATCCATTTGTCGAGTTTCGTGGGTGTCGGAGGACCCCACAGTCCTCGTTCGCGCGTTAATTCCGTTTCCGTTTGAAGCCATTCCTGGTAAAAATCCACATGTTAATAAAATATCCAAAACAGATTCTATTCAAAGGAGAAAAAAGAAATTACCTGATAAACGTAACGTTGAGTGTGCTGATAAGTCTGCTGTTGTTGTAATCGACGAGCAGCTGCTAATTCGCGAACGAGAGCCACGTGTTGCTCAGTGCCCTGAGCAACTGTACTGTGGTGCAAGCGGAGCCTCACGCGAACGGATTCTTCTTTTCGAACTTTCGTTCGACTAGCGAGTCTCGTTAAGCCTCCGGTCACTTTTTGTATTTTCTGAAACGGAGATGAATGAGTATAAAATATTGGAGATAACAATAATGAAGACAGGAAAAATGATAAAAATTGTTTTAAAAATTATTACAGATTGTATCTGGTTGTGAAGCTCCCAAGGAACTCTGTAAGAAGCTTTTCTCTCGAGGACAACGTAGTTGAGCCAGAGTCTGGTCGCAGCTTCGTGGACTTGTTCCCTAACGATGAGAAGATCAGGCGCTCGCTCGTTGCCGATCGGCGCTGGTAGGCTTATTTTGAAAACTTCCTCAATCGCGGGCTTCTTTCGTACGTAAAGTTCCTCCCAGACTCTTGTTGCAGCACCCGCCATTAATTTATGCCCTTGGTGCGACGTCAAGCGATCGTCGCTCGCCTCTACCTGAGGATTCACGTGCCACGTTGTCTTCATATTCGAGTCGAGCATTATTTTTATGTCGGCAGTCAGCTGGAGTAGACAGTAAGTCAGACAACTGATGAATTCGAGCTCGTGATTTCCCGGACCGAAGACCAGCAACCTAAAAAAAGTACAATTATAATATTTAATATAACATTAAATCTCGAAAATTACACTTTTCTATTTTTCTTATACATGAAGGAGAAATTGGAAGAATTTTTAAATTGGTAAGAAAAAGTTTAAATTTTGTTGACTTGTTTGAAAACGGCTAAAAAATTCTTTTGCCAAATTTGAGAATGATTCACAAACTGGTTTTAAAGTTATGAACTTTCAAACTTTATAAAGTTTAACATTGCGTCTTATGGAAAATTCATAGAAATCGTCTAAACATAAACAAAAAATCCATCTCTGTATATTTTTTTATGTTTCATATGAGTGTTCAACGCTAATTCCAAAATTTGAAAGCATTTCACTTGATTTTTCTTTTTCAATTGTTCAAACAATTTTTTAAAATGGTTTAATTAATATATAATCGGAAGTTGTTAATCGCTATTGTAGCTAATACTCAAAAAATTCAGAACCATTTCACAAGAAAAGAAATAAAAAATTCGTAAAATTTTGGTTCTGAACATACTGTTGACATGGAATGTACCTACAATTTCTCCTATATTTTTCTCCTTGATCTTTCCAATCGCTATACAGTACTGGATATATTTTATAGTATCACCTGTGAGTCGTAAGTTTGTGCAAAGCATCCAAAACGGAAGTCTGATCCGTTATAGAGTCCGTAGAGCGCGACAAGAGGAACAAAATCGTTCGGTTTAGACAATGATGAAGTCCTTCGATGCTCACAGTACCTGGACGACGTTTCGCTTGTCCAATAAGTTTTACGATAAAGTCGAACACTTCGTGAGGATCTTTGGTCAGAGCACCTTTGGAGTTACATGGAGTAAAATGTCATTATATTATATATATAATAAAATAATAAGAAGAAATAAATTAAAGAAAAAAAATACAATTCGTGAATTAACAATACAAAAAATACGGAAATAATTGTCAGAAAATGAAAATTACGTAAAGAAAATGTACCTTGCCACAGCTTGTCGACAATTCGTGCAGTCACGTAACAAACGTTGTTCGGAATATTATTAGCAGAACCTCCAGGAACAACCGGCAGAGCGGCTTGTTCGCCGATCAGAACGTCCGCAGCCAACAGATGTTCCATAACAATGGACAAAATTTCAGTCTGGTAACGAGTTTGCTGCGACGTCGAAGCGTGTTCGGGCCAAGCTTCCAGCACGAGATCTATCGCCGGTGGAGATTTCGCAGTAACGGGCAGTGATAGAGAATCAACAACGATTACACGCAGAAAATCCATCACGAATTTCCTTGCCTGATGATTTGTTAAGCCAATGTCCTTGGAAGGCGATCTCACGAGTACAGGCTCCTAAAATCATTAGGAAGGTATATGAGTCATTCCATGTCAAATCACCGAATTTTGAAAATTGTAATTTTTGATTTAGTTGAATTTTTTATGTTTTTGTACGTATCAAAACATGCCTAACTCTGCATTTTGAGCCCATAATTTTTAAAAGCCTCGGAGTTATAAAGTTTTGAAAAGCGCAGAAAAATAACATGGTAATTTTCTAACATTCATATCTGTTGATTACATTTTTTTTGATAATTTTTTTGTTTCATCGTTTTTTTCTTAACTTTCAACTTGAATTTTGATTTTTTATTTCAAGAGCGACATTTTTGATTTTCTCGAAGAAAATATGTTATACTAGGCTATAAAACAAATTTTTTGAACTATTAATTAAAGTGGGATTCGGATAGCTTTGATTTTAAAAGTCACTTCTTTGCTTTTTTAAATAATAAATTCAAGTTTTTTCTGAATTTTTAAATTTTTTATTAAAATTTTAATGGAAGTATGGTCAACTGATATTTTCCTACTGTACCAGTGATGTGAATTAAAAATCTTTTGTGATATATTGCGATGGAAACTATTTTTTTAATAATTTTATTATTTTGGAACATTGAGATTATTGTAAAATTTGAAAATTATTTTTTTACATAATTACATTGAAGTTTTAGTGAAAAATTTGAAAATTCTTTAAAAACTTGAGTTTATGATTTAAAAAAGCGAACAACTATTCGAATCCTGAAAAAAATTGGTTTGTAGCCTAGTATAACATATTTTCTTCGAAAAAATCAAAAATGTCGCTCTTCAAAAAAAAATAAAAATTTAAGTTAAAAGTTATTTTTTATAAAATTATTTTATATTTACTTTTTATTTATCCAATAATTTTATTTTTCATACTGTGAATAGAAAAATTGAATTCTTACCTCATCCGCTGGTGTACTTGCGCCGCTGCTGTCTTGGCTACCACTCGTTGGTTTCGGGAAGAGACTTCCGGCGAGCGCGCCTAAAACCTCAGCAGACATGAAGACTTGCATGAAATCCGTAAAATTGCGATAGATGAAGAAGAGAAATTGTATTATTGTGACTGGATAGTCGGCTAACCAGTCTGGCAGAGCTTCAGGACTGTAATTAAAAAATATATACATTTACTTTTTTATGCTAATTTAATTGATCGATATTTTTCCAAAATAATTAAATTGTTATTACTTGTTCGAATGAGTATTCAGCATTGTGCGGACCATCGCCAAAAGCGTGACGACGGCATCAGGGCAGAGGTGTATTTTTGAGGAAAATGATGAAGCCAAATGATTCGCGGGAAAGCCGAACATGAAGTTCCAAACGTTGTCAAGATCCAACTGAAGGAAAAAGTAAACAATGAATTTGGTCCAAAGGACGAAAACAATTGTTTCAAGAATGTTTTGTACCTTCGAATCTGCTGGTAGCAATTTTATAGGCTGACCCATCATGAGAGCGATGAATAAGAAATATAATTCGGGTGTGAGATCGAAGTGCTGTGGAAGTAGCCAACCAAGATGTTGAAATCCTGGAACCTGCAGCTCTGGTGCTTTGATTTCCCCGCCTGGTATTTGTTGGTGGCAACCTTTTGATAAAGTTTTTCATGAAATTTTCGTCAAATTCACATTAGAAATAAGAGTAGATCTAATAATCTAGTTAAGGATGAACTGGAGATACAATCAATGACAGAAGTGATTTTTTCATATTAAATTGTTAACATTTAGTCTTGGTTTTTTGTTAGAAAATTAAAATTTCGTATCATGTTATTTACAATGATACTTGATAATTTTCTAACATTTTACTAACAATTTTCATATTATTTCTTGTTTAAACAATTAAAAAACAAAAATTTCAGATAAAATTGTTTAAACTCTGTTTTTAACATTTTTTATGTGCACTGATAGTAGAAAAAAATATCAACAAAACCTCATTACAATCAATTTTTACGTACTTTTAGGGAGAGATATTCGTTTTATTATCACAAAAGTGGATAATTTCTTAAAAACTGTTTAGAAAAAGTTGATAAAATTTGGCAGAAAGATTCTTTAATATTTAAGGTATTCCTTGCATGAAATAGTTATCTTCAGATTTCACGGAAAATTTACTGAAACATCCTTTGATGTCATATGTACAAGTGTGTAAAATTTCAAGGGCTGTTACCGAGTGAAAAATCAAGATATTTATTCTTAAAAATCGTCATTTTTCGCAACCTTCCCTAAGAGCCCGTGTTAAATATTACGATATTAATGACGAGTATCTCGATTTTTCGGTCGGTGAAGCCTGTTGAAATTTGCATAGAAGCATTAGAATTCTATTATCAGTGATTGATCAGATTTTTAGATTTTTGCCACCGCTTCGAATTATCTCCAGTAAATCCTTAAGGTGATGTTTAACCCCAACGAGTGCGAGAGGGACAGATGCATAACGGATTTGCTATTTTCTCCGAAATTTTTGATATTTTAGAAAAAACAAGAGAATTACATTATTCTTTGATTGAAAGAGAACAACGTGGTTCTTTTTTTTCTTCGAAAAATGTTTATTTTCAGAGAAAATAGCATATCCCGTTTTGGCACGATATAGGAAATTTAAACATCACCTTAAGAGATCCTTGTAACTCTGATGTAAAAGAAAATTCGATTCAAAAATTAGATGCAATAAAATCTTACCAAGGGCAAGAGCCATTTTGTTATGATCGGTGTGTCGCAACCAACCACCGTTGCTTGTACCTTCCTTGAATTTTTGCAATATCCATTGAACGGAACACACCGCTACGAGTATTCTTAATCCCCAAACTACGGTCGTACTGTGCAGATCAGGTTGCAGGAAAAGCAAGACCCAATCTAGTCCAAGGACTTTGGCCAACTCTTCACACATCCTGTAAATAAATAAAATGACAATTTTTTTGTGACAATAAATAATCCCGTTTTAAACATGAAATCTTCAATTATTACGGATAATTAATTTTCGTCCCAACAAAGAGCAGCGAGTGCAAAAGTTGTAAGCAACGATTGCGAAGCAGGATACTCTCTCCCTCGCCCTCTCTGATTCCATCACTCTCTCGCAGAACCAAATGCTTTTCCGATGTAAGTGGCAGTGTTGCCACGATGAATTGACCAAACCTAGAAAAGTTTCAAAACATTACATAAACGAGCAATTCAATGTTTGCTTTGGAATTTATATGCTACACTTTCCACTTTCAATTGATTTCTGTAAATTATTTCAGCAAATAGGCGAAGTGAAAAATTTACCAGAGAAGATCAGCCTGCCTTGGCTGTCCCAACAGAATATTCAACAAGGCCAGAAGCACCTGTCTTGTCGAATTTTGTTTGACGTCACCCAGTATGTACAACAGTTTGTGAACCAATTGCAGGTCTCTCATCAGTCGCAAATTTGTACGTTTTTCGCTACATTCGGCAATTAGTTCGTAAAGATGTTCGAGTAGCGAACGCAAAAGTTCTCCGGGTGCTTCGTGCCAGACCTGAAACAAAAGATCATATTGAACAATGCATTAAACATGAATTTTAGGAGGAATTGTACCTATTTTTAAGATGGTAAGAAAAAGTAAAAATTTTGTAGACTTGTTTGAAAACGGCTAAAAAATCCTTGTGCCAAATTTGAGAATGATTCACTAAATCGTTTTAACGTTACGAACTTTCTACTTCCAAATTTAACATTGTGTCTTATGGAAAATTCACATCTACTAAACATAAACAAAAAAGGTACCATTTGTGTAAAATTTTTTTTACTTGTTTCATATGAGAGTTCAATGCTAATTCCAAAATTTGAAGACATTTCGCTAAAATTTTCTAGTTTAATTGCTTAAACACTGTTAATTGTTAAAATCGTTTAATTAATAATCGAAAGTAATTAATCGCTATTGTAGATGAACACAAAAAATTCAGAACCCTTTCAAAAGTCTAGAAAGTCAAAAATTCGCAAATTTTCGTTCTGAAAATACTTTTGACATGGATTGTACTTGCCATTTCTCCTTAAAAAAGGAAAAGCGGAAAATCAAACACGAAGCGAATACAGAATTATTTTTTTTGTATCGTAATACCTGCAAATCGCAGAGAAGATCCTGAAACGCTGTCACATTCGGGATTGCACTGGTTTCTCTTCCACTATCAACGGTGCCGACGAGACTGAAAGTCAAATGCAGAATATGGCTATTCAGAAGCGGACACTTTCGCCTGAGTAACATTGCGAGTGTCTGGTAACCGCGACGCCGATCCATTTCCAATTGCGCTGCCTGGTTTGATCGTACCACGCAGACAAGAGCTTTAACCGCGGCGTACAAAGATTCAACGTCCTGAGCCATCGCGATTAATCCTGAAAAAAATTGTTTAAAAATTATAAATAAAATTTTCAGCAAATTTTTATGTTTTTCATATATTTGGAAATTTCTTCTTTCCTCTACTTTCAATTAGATTTAGAAATTCTGAAGTAATGGTAACGACAAAAAAAAATTACCAAGTAGAACGGAACATCCACCGACGTTGTCGATCATTGTAGCTACGGGACGAGGTCCGAAAACCCGAACACCGAGATAACCGACGACAACGCCTCCCAATGCTCTTGCCGGTCCACTCAAGTGTCCCGCGGAATTATGCAAAACCCTGATGGGCGTCGCGTTCTCGTGGGAGGACATACCGAGCTGCAAATGTAATTCATATACATATAATTTTATATGAATTTAATAAATTTGTGGAGTTCTCCATAATTTTTTCACAAAAAAAATTGATTCTTATTTACCTGCTTCGCTATTGATTTGTTATCAGCTCGACTGTAAACTTTACGTATCTTTGCGAGTGTCAGTTGTGACATCGCCTTTGCGTTCAGCCCGAATACTACTTTTTCCTCAGACAAAAGGGCTGATAGAGGTTCCGGCCCTGAAGATACAAATTTTAATTTATTTGTTAACTGTGAATTATTCATTTTTGAGCTTTTATTTTCTGAGCTTATTTAATTAATTTATTTATTTAATATCTTAGTTATTTATTAATTATTCAATTTCTATTATTTAATTATCTATTAATTCTTTAATTCCTGAGCTTTTATAAATGACTTCACTGCAAATTATTCAATTCTAAGCTTCTAAATGACTTCATTGTGAATCATTCAATTTCTGAGCTTCTAAATGAACTATTCACCAAAACTGACCTATAAAGGGTGGTGCTTGTAAGCTTCCCATGTAATGCGGTCCAAGCTTGAAGAGACAGGATATATTTTGTGAATTGAATACTTCCTCGACCAAATGGCATGGTCCTTGCTTCCATGTGAGCTTCGAATAACGTCTCCAGCATGGAGGCGTTCCAATGTAACCGTAAACTGGAGACGCAACTGTTAAATTCGTTGCTCCACCGCCAGGAGTTTGAGTTATGTAATGCAACTGGAAAAAAATTCAAAATTACTATCAGACATCCGATAACAAACAATACACTAAAATAAAAAAAATTAACTTATTTTTTTATTTAAAAAAATTTAAAAATATATTTACAAAAAATATAAATATTAGGAAGATGTTTTTAATTTCGATTCATTCGCTATATAACGGGGAGAAAATACCTTCTGACTCTGAATGTGTTGTCCGTCCAAATAAAGCGAAAAGCTCGAATTTTTCAGAACAGCTCGATTGAGTACGATGGCGATGTGATGCCACTGTCCTTCGTGAAGCAGATCCGGACACCAGACTCTCGCTCCACTTTCTCCGGTCCCTTCGGGTTCCCATTCACCGATATCTAGTTTGTTTAATTCAATGCACAAAAATTTATTAAATTGATCACGTATCGCTTAGTTATAGAAAGAATAAATGGGAAACACCGTCCATTGAGGCGTATGAAAAGAAATTGAAAATAAAAGGAAATAAAATTACTTGATTTAAAAAACTGACTCTGTGGAATCGGAGTTTCCTGCGTTGAAACAATTATTGCTTTATCTCGGGCACTCAAGACTGCCGCGAAGCATATCAAGTCTCTCGATGACGGTGGACTGCGAATGAGCGTCAACAGTCGAACGCAGTGCGGATCCGCCCTCGAATCACTGAATTTGTCTACACAAATCCACGTACTGTATGTCAGACCGGTTTGGGGTGGAAAGAGTCTATCACCTGTAAATAGAATTTGAATAAATGTCTGTCTTCAATATTTCATTCGATATTAAAATATGTTTTGCTTCAAATCAACTAATAAGCAATAAATAAAAGCTAAATAAAATTTGTTTCTATGAAATCTAATTTAAGAGCAATCATAACTTTTAAAGTTACTTGATTTCGTAGGACTCGGATTTCTCTCTCAAAATCAAATAATTAAACTTGAAGAAATTAGAGTATATTTATTTCGATCCCAAGAATTGTCCTTTCGTTCAAATTTTCATGAGAATTTACTTATTAATTAATAAAAACATAAACAAACAACGGGCGCATCTCTCGCGAGAAAACTCTTGTCCGATCTTTGTTTATTTTTTTATTAATCAATAAATAAATTCTCATGAACATTTTTACCAGAGGAGAATTCATGGGATTGTAAGGAATATACTGTCATTTTTTCAACTTTAATTATTTGATTTTGAGAGAAAAATCTGAGTCTTACGAAATCTGGGTGGTCACGTGATTGTGATTGCTCTTAAGGGGGTTGATCAAACATCGATGATATTAGACAAAAATCTGAATTTAAAATATGTTATAATTCAGATGAAACTGGACATATTAGAAAAAAAAGTATGCCTCACCGACCGATTTTTTGAGGAATTTAATTTCGAAATATGGGAATTTTGTACAGCGTCTTATGGCGCGATGCTAAATAAACGCGT
>JAPYYX010003518.1:0-10621 GCA_030522605.1 Cremastinae sp. B BG-2022a | reverse complement strand
ATGCAAAGTTTCAAGACGTTTCACCATCTAGAAGTCAAGATATTAAGGATTGAAAATCGCAATATTTAACATGGGCTCTTATGAGAGAGAACTAAAAATCGCGATTTTCAACAATAAATATATCAATATCTACGTGGTAAACCCTCTTGAAATTTGGTACACGTATGTAGGTCATATCAAAGAAGGTTTCTGCAAAGTTTCAAGAAAATCCTAATAGGAAATCGAAAAAACTATAGAACTACCTTAAAAACCCTTCAAATACATATTTTAGGTGTATTTTTTCGTTTAGTACATGAAAAAACGAAAATCTTACATGAGATGACTATTTCGATTCAAATCATTTTTCGAGAAGTTATAAGCAAAAAAAGACCGGTTTTTTTTGAAAATTCAATATCTTTTGAACCCGTGATCAAGTAAATCCCTAAATTTACGGAAAATGCTCTTTTGGAGGGTACCGAATAATACAAAAAATTAAGGAAATTAAAAATAAAAATTTTTTCAAACCATCCCATTTGGCGTGGAATGCTCCGTATATATGCGCATGTGTCATAAGTCATAAATCTTTTTGATCTTTGAAAAATTTGTTGTTCGAATATACATCTAATGTTTGTAAATTAAAATTATTTTTTTTTAAATTTGATACTAGGATGGAGGTTTCGTCCAAAAAGCCACGAAACGTCATGCCACGAGTGACGACATTGTCGAGAATAGAAGCAAAAAAGTCGCACGAACAATTAAAGTGGCCCCGATGCGAGTCGATTCATTATACTTGGGGGTACGGACAGCACAGATATCTCGAATCACGCGCATATTCGACGGGAAAGAATTTTGTGTGATAAACGGCGAGGATAACTTGTCTTCAGCCGAGAGACCGCTTTCAAAAGCGGATATCGAACGTCTGTTGCACACGCATGGGGCGAAGGTTGCACAGAATCCGAAGGACGAGACTTTTGCGGTTATCGTGGCGAATCCAAAGACGGTTAACTTTAACGAGCATTTTTTAAAATTTATATTCATTCATTTATTATCTTTTGGTCGCCTTAATTTTGGTATTATATATTAATTGCAGGAGAGAGTGAAAAATTTAGCAAAAAGTGGAAAATGGGACGTCGTTTCGTTGTCGTGGTTACGAAGAGTAACCGATGAGAAAAATTGGCATAAAGGTGACGATAAGTGGCATCCATGGGAAATTATTTCTGGTTCTGAAAAAACGAAGCAACGTTTCACCAAATTGTACGATCGATTTGGTGATAGTTTCACCATTGACGCTGATAAGGAAACACTCAGACGAGCTTTCGAAAATATTGAGCAACAATCGGCAAGTTTACTTTATTTCATTCATTCTGTACTTTGGATGAAAACTTTATTTTCTCGGTTCACAGATCGAAGACCATGAGGATTTGCTATTGGAACGCGATGAACTCGAGGCGGAACTATTTGGAGATGAAATATCGCCTTTTTCGTTATTTCGAAAAACTGTCGGATTTTTTGAGGACTCTTCAGATTTGAACAGCTGGGAATTCAAACTAATGGGCGGAAAAATAAGTGAAAAAATTGAGAAAACAGTAACTTATGTTTTCACGAACGAAAAGCCTAGAAATTTGATAGATTTGTATAAAAAAATCAATAACAGCGGAACAGCTCACATTAAAATAATGAAAAGTAAGTGGATAAAAGACTGTTTGAACGCTGGAAAACTATTACCTGATGGCGAATATACAATCGCGTAAATGTGCAATGGTCTGTTTCAACTAGGAAATTAACAAAATCTGTGCTGCAACAAATAATGATTATCTACGAAATTAATGGATTTATAAGAAATGCACATATTTTAGCTGATGATATACATAAGAATGACTATTTTTCAATAAGTTCAATTTTTACTAAAGGCAGTTCGAAGCCAACCATTCTTGAAATTCTAGAATTTTCGAAAATCAATAGGAATATAATTAATAATAACATTGTAATTTTAAACCGTGGTCGAAAGTTGCAGTAAAAATCGAAAATAAACAGCATCGTACGAGCTGTCAATGTATACGTGGATATCTGTTAATGAGATATCGCAGTTTCCCCTAATCAATTTACCTTTACTAGGCTTTTTCGTTTATTGCTTCCTAAATTCTTGTATATTAATCTTGGAAAAGCACTTGGCATTGAACTGCCTTACTGTCAAAAGAAAATGAACTTATCGTGACTCTGTGATCGCAAAAAACGTTCCAGTGGACAGAAACTGCTCTAATATTGGATAGTCAAATTTAACAAAAATATATTATTTTAATAAGAAATTATACACATAGAATAATGCATTGATTGTTCGAGATTTACGATGAAAACTGAATCACGTGTCGAGTCTTACTTGGTAATATCTAATTTCTACACAAATGCTTAATTAAACCAAAAATCCTTTGGCCAATCTACTGATTACTCTATTTAATATTTTATGTTAAATTTTATATTGTTAGTTTGTAAAAAATTCAAATTCAGCATTGAACGATGAAAATCTCAATTCAATTTATTTTAAATTATGGAGGCAATTGTGATTTACTTATTTTTTCGTACTTATATGTATTTTAATGTATGCAGAAATATCGTCAATGTAACAAAACACGATTACAGCTAAAAAAATTGAGTATACCGTAAATTGGGAGGGAAACATTTTAGTCATTATATTTTAATAAAATGTAAACTTATTATTATGAGCAGAAAATATTTTGTTTGTTCTGATGCAAGATCTTAAATGTGTTAAATATAGTTTGGAACTTTGAATGATCATTTCGAGCAAATGCCTCGAGTCGCTATCAGTTAATAAATAATTATACATAGGCATAAACTGGAAAGTTGATCGCGTGTTTTGTTCAGTAGCAAAATTCGTAAATAATTATGAAGTAAAAAATCGGTAATAAAAAGTGCAAATACAGGAAGTTTTTCTCAATAAATTCTATGAGTGAGAAATTCTGAAATTTTTCATATCAATTACTAATTATTTTCTTCATGAGATACTAGTTTTGCATTTGATTTGCGCGAGTGAATCAAATGTTATTTAAAAAAATATACAAATTTTATTACTTCGGTATAGGAAACGTGTGTTAATAAAAGTGTGAAACTGAATATGGGTTTTCTCGTAAATGTCTGAGAGAATAATCGTTCTAAAAATTTGAAGAGAGACGTAGGACTATACAAATTGAAAGTATACAAAATTTGAGCTTGATTACGGGGGATCGATTTTACCGAAGTAATACAAAAAATCTCGATATTGATAATTTGTAGAAGAAAAATGTATGTGGGAAAAGTGTAGACGTAACTTTTAATTTGGAAATAGATCGAGAGTGACTTATTTGCGGGCGTAGTTATTCAATTTTTGGCGCGTCATGATACACACACACAGAGAGAGAGAGAGAGAGAGAGAGAGAGAGAGAGAGAGGCGACGGTGAAGAGGAAACGTTTTCGAAAAGTAGAGATGTTTTGCCGGCGGTAGGCTCGCGAACGGGGGAACGTTGTCGTCTCGGGATGAGGAGACCGAATGACAGACAGTCTGACAGTTAGCTCGTTTAACATCGGACGACGTACGTATGCACGTGTTAGCGAGCAAGCACGGGTCCCAGTTTCGAAATTTCTTCAGTATTTTCTTCTCTCGATTCATCCTCCTCGCGCTTATACTTACCCGAGCGGTCTCCCTCTCCCTCTCGAGACGCCCCTCGACGCGTCATGTTCCATTTGATTCGGCTCGGAATGCGCTCTCTCAAACACTGTTAACCGTCACAAGAGAAGATTCATGCGTTTATCTGTTTTTCCCGCCCCCTCCCATTTCCCCTTTTCTTTTCTCTCAACAACAAAGCTTCACATTCACCGATTCTACCGCCGCGATAATATGAAACGTTTCGTTATTAAGTCGTGACGATGAGATAAGAAAATAAGAAAAAAAACTCATTTTTCTTCTGGAAGCTTCGCCTCTATTATATACAATTTTTTATTTACACTTACGTCGGCGCTTACATTTTCATTTAGCTCCTGTAGCTTGTACATAATGAGGGTGCTCGCGCGATCAACTTTTTATCACGATACGATCAAGATGAAAAGGAACTTTGTGCGATTATCATCATTTAAAAGATTCACAAATGTTTCCCCCCTTACACATATAAATAAAAGATATAATTATGTGTAATTACTCATAAACATGATTGATCGAGGCTTATGAAAGTTTGAATAAATAATCTTTCTTGGAGATTCGAATCCAAGTAATTAAATTTTCTGATTTTCTTTTTATTCCCGAAATTTCTAAATGTGTCCTGAAAATTCAAGTTCTTCAGATTATCGCACTCATAGCTGATACAGATAAGTATAAAATGCACGGTGATCTTTTTCATGAAAAATAGATCACGATAAAAAAATGTGAGAGTCTGTGAGCCATAAATGTGTAGGGGAGGGTGGGGCAGGACGGCCCCCCTCGAAAATTTGGTAAAAAAATTTGTTTTTTCGGTCAAATAATGTGTAATATGATGTGATCACATAAAAAAACAAATTTTTTCTAATAAATTTTTTTTTGTTTTTTTGTCAAAAAAAATGATGCCAGTCCTCGCTTCGCTCGGGCAGATAACTTTCACTCTAGTCTGAAATCATTTTGTTTCACCTCTAGTCACACAATATACTATTTCTTGAAGCTCTTGACGATACTTAAGGGCAATGGAAACCACGTGACCACTCAGATTTCGTAAATTACGGATTTCTCAATTAATAAATGAATTGTCATCAAAATTTGGACCAGACCGACATTCCTTGCATCGAAAAGAATCTATCACTGCTTTTTTGAGCTGAATTTTTCAATGTTGAGGGAGAAATCCGTCGAAAAAAAATTTCACTCGCGCTAACCCCTTGTAATTTTTTTCAACGGATTTCTCCCTCAATATTGCAAAATACAGCTCAGAAAAGCAGTGATACATTCTTTTCCATCCAAAGAATGGCGGTGTGGTCCAATTTGTTATGAAAATTCATTTATTAATTGATAAATTCGTAATTTACGAAATCTAGTAACTTTTGGTTTCCATTGCTCTTAAGATTCGGAAGAATCGCAGTCTTTCTGGCTGGTCACGTAATTTTCATTGCGGAATGTTTTAAAGAAAATGAGGGTAGAGACAGAGAGAAACAGATTATATCTAGGCTGAATAAAATTTTTTTAAAATAGATTTGAAGCCTATGACATTATAAAGGTACAGAAATAGTATATTTGTGCTTAAAACCTTTTTTTTCAATAAAATTTTTTTTTTTTCAAGTTCTTGTAAAATTTTGATATATGTGCTTAACCCATTAAGATAGGACCAAATTAAGTTAACCTGAAGATTGAAAACTATGAAAAATAATTTTAAGGCTTAAGAGGGCCGTCGTGCCCCACTCTCCCCTATATAATTATTCGTGGGTTAAGGGGAAGGTCAAAATGAGGTACCCCAAAAATTGGGTGAACATTTTCAATAATTCAATATTTGATAAAGTTTAATATCAACTATATATAGTTATTTCTTTGCTAAGAACATTGTATTTGGTGATTTGAAACACATTTAAACAAAAATTAAAATAGATAATCAATTAATTACTTGAAATAAGACGTCAAAGCTAATAATAAGTTAACAAATTACAGAAAAAAAATATTTTTCTTACTTTTTAGAGAGGTACCTCATTTTTTCCGCTAAAAAAACTATTTTTACCTTTATTAAGATTAAAAAACAAAAGATTTAGCATATTTAAGGTGGTTCGGAAGAAACAGCGAAAAAACCGAGTTACGTTTAACCTTCTTGTGTTTTGAGATTTACGGACACTGCAATATCAAACGAATCGATTAAAAAAAAACAAAGAAGTTTCAACATACCGTTTTTAAGATATGAGCGTTTAAAGTTTCACAAAAATGCATGTACTCTTTTATGGAGCCTACGAAAACATCACCGGAAATAACAGAGTTACTCAAAATTTAGAAGTTTGATGATATAATCAAAAATCATCCTACGAAACTTGAGTTAATTAAGAACACTCCTGCAAAATTTCTGAACTTTCCCCACACCGTTTTTTGCTATAATTTATTGAGTTTTGATATGCGGCATCTATCTCTTTTTACTCGGCACATCTCAGCATACTAGTAGCCACGCGTATGGTCAGATGAGAGCTTAAAATAAGTCTTTATTACAAATAATTAGTGGAATAATATATAAAATTCCGGGTTTAATTATCAAATAAAATAGAAACATATTTTTGTAATATGATTTCGATACTTTTTGAAAGATTTATTAAAAATTCGAAAAATCTATTAGAGTCGTGAATTTGATTTCCCGCTTTTATTCCGAACCACCTTAAACCCTTGGAATCGTAATATTTTCTTCGGTACCCTATCCCCTCCTTCCCTAAATAAATATGATTAAGTTTCAGGGATTTTAAAAATTCGAAAAATTGGGGAAACACATACAATGAAAAAGCGTGTTGAAACGTACCCGCAGATTCGGATGTTGATCGAGTAATTATACATTTTCTGAATTTTTTCTATTTTTAAATTTCCTCTCTGCGAGCCACAAATGAATATCAGTATTCATAGTTTAAAGGTTTTTTAAAACAAGAGAAATCGATGGAAATTAGTGTTTCCATTCTAATTTAATAAAAAATCGTATAAAAAAGAACCAGGAGATTCAAATGTTGATCCAGTAATGAAATATAAAAATTTTGTTTTATTTTTTAAATTTCCGTATGGCCCGAAAATGAAAGTTGCTAACTGTTCGAGCGAGCCTCACGGTACGCAATTGTATACGTTTGGAAGAACGACAGAATAATTTTACTCTTAGCTCTGAGAGGATACGTCTTAGCTTAGGTATATTGGGTATCGGGGAGCTCGTTAGCTCTTCGGAGTGCTGGGCAAAGTGAGGAGCGAGAAAATAATGTAGATGGGAATATGAATAATGTAGCTACCGTTCTGTATCTAGGTATCCACTTATAGACCCGTCAACCCACAACTCGACGCGTATTAATCGACTTTGAATTCTCTCTATTTATTTTTTTTTATTTTCACAAAGAAACTCTCCCTCCGAGCTTACTACAATCTTTCAGCTTTTTTCTATATGTATCCGTTTTATTATTATTTAGGAAAAAGTAAAGAATTCGGACACTAGCGCGATACGTAAATCATGATGTTACATGCGAATTTCAATTTGCAACAGATTCATTTTTAGTTTCATCTGATTATTTTTAGTTGTATATACAAAAAAGAAGATGGTATAGAATATGATTTAATCGCGGTATATAGGCAATGATTGGAAAATAAATTTACGTATAATCATTGGACGAGGTTGAAATGAACAAAAAATACCAAGTTTTGTAAAATTAATATGAAGTTTTGTAAAATTAATATAATATAATATGAAAAAAAATTGAAATTCTTAGCAAAGATTGCGAACAGTGTAATACTGATAATACACATACGTAAATACGCATGCATTTGAAGTAAT
Organism: Cremastinae sp. B BG-2022a; assembly: GCA_030522605.1. NCBI lineage: Eukaryota > Metazoa > Arthropoda > Insecta > Hymenoptera > Ichneumonidae > Cremastinae sp. B BG-2022a. Next base: position 3,146 of record JAPYYX010003518.1, on the reverse strand, counting down.
TGACTTTTGATACAGTGATAAGAGTATAGAGAGAAAACGTACAGGGGTGGAAAATTTGGAGAATTATACAGCAAATAAATAATGTGAATATTCATATATGTATACATTCGTTGAACAGTGAATTACAATAAAAAACACTCTTATTGTTTAAAAAAGATTATAAAAAATATAATAAAAATTTATTTGAAATAGTATAGACATCTGAAAAAGTAATAAAAGTACAGAGAACAGACGTGCCGAAGGTGGAAAAATTTAGAGAGTTAAAGCGATGGTGGATGCGTATCGAGTGAAGGATCTGCGAGGAATTCGATCATTTCTACGATCGATCGAGGAGCGTCGATGATGATGTTTGGTTTCTCGATTGAATTGATCATCATCTCGTTGATGATGGCGCTGCGATGCTTTCTTCTTCCAATGAGATTTCTTCTCATCCTCTTCGCACGATCTTGGAAAGAAACGTCGACCGTGAAGTTTGCACTCTATCGGGGGTGGTGCTGGGAGCTTTTTTCCTCGCGAAGACGCGGTAAAGTACAGAGTCCCCGAACGACTACGAAGGGAAGCAAATGACGTCGAGGATGACTGGAAATCGAAATGAGAGTGCCTTTTGCATCTCGTTTTCGGTATTCGAGGACGCGGAGCTTTGGAAAACTTTTTGCGATCCCACGCGCAGCCGCGAGATTTCAAAAAATTGCGCGAATAAATTTCGCTCTCGCTCGAACTCACGGGTCGATCGCTCTCATGTTCCATTTCTAGTGACGTCCTCCTTGAATCGATCTCGCTCGTTATCGAAGAATTCGGTGATTTCAATATCGAACGGACGAGCGCTTCGAGCTCACGATTTTCCTGCTCCGCGAACGTTCTCCTCACTCGAAGATTCGCGCGCTCGACCTCCTCGAAAATTAAACTCTTTTTGTTTTTATTCAGTTCGACCACCTCAAAGGGAATAACGCTGGAAAATTTTGAACGATTCTCTTCGATCTTTCCGTTCGGAATATTTGCCCTTGATCGATATCGCGATTTAATTCTCCGCGTTCTTGATGAACTTGCATTTTTTTGGTTCTCCCGAAGCATCGTCCAGCTCCTTCCTGTCATTCGTTCCTTACGTTAATTAAACCGGCACACAAAAAAAAGTTTTTTCACCAGACCCGCCTATCTCTACGTATTCTGACGCGCTGAAACATAATCCGAGATCAGTTGGGGGTCTACATGCCCAGATTTTGAGCAAAATGTAAAAAACAGCTAAAAATGGCGAAAAATCGCGATTGTAAATATAAGAAAAATTTTATTAATCAGCTCACGTACGTTTTCCTTATATATTTTTATACACTGAATTCAAATTCGAACTTTGTTTGCCCCATATACCACACGCGAAATTGAGAGTAAATCGCCGAAAACGGCTAAAATTGGGGTTTTAATGCGCTAGATCAAATTGCAATAAGTATAGCAATTGAATGGCACAAAACAGTAAAAAAAAATATTCCTCTTACTTTCAGTAATGAGCTGAGCATGATTTCTCTCCTAAATAGACTAATATATTTATACGTATCTACATTCTGTACAAAATGCGGAATTCGACCGGGAATTAAAAAGGATAGTACAAAAAACAATATAAAAAATCTTCTCAACGGTGGCGTGGCGAAAGTGGCTGATTTCCTCACTGTCTCTACTTGTGCGCACTAGTGCGGAAAGTATCTACTTTCCGCACTTCGTCAATGGGAATAACGTGCGGGAAAGACAGTTTTATTTTCTTTTGCTGTCAAACGAAAGATTTGAATCTTTTTCCAATGTAAACGTCAGTTCTGTGAACGTCAATGAACAATTAAATATTGTCTCAAACACAATTTTCAAACATCCAGTAAAAAAAGTATGGTGTGATACATATATGTGCGGAAATGCGCGTATATTGAACGACATGTCGTTATTGCTGCATTCGCCTAGACTTACGACGGATTCATCCGAGGGCGAATCTCCCGCAAGTCGAAGCTGACGACGCGCAACTTCATGTCGTTCGACATTAGCACCCTTTCCGCATTTATATCACCACACACTGTTATAATAAACATGATTTTGTTTTATAATGAACTTCGCTTGACTGATTTGTTTTTCATTTTTCACGAATGATAAAAGAGACGCAAAAGTGATAAAGATTAAGTGAGATAATAAATTCATTGAACTTACACTGTTCTTCGCTTATAACGAACCCTTTTTTCTTCGAATGATATATGCAGTGGGTTTCTTTTTCTCTTTTCGTTTTATCTCGGAGTTTCTCTCTTTAACGTCCAGCAGAAATCTGTCATCATATTGAAATTCCACTTTCCCTCTGATACCGACTCTCCATTTATATCTTGATGAAGTCACTCTCGTTGTTCTTCACTGATGTAATCTCCAAGCTTTTGTGGTAAGTATTCGAGGGGAAAGTTTGGTTAGAAAGTTTGGTGGATAGATTAAAACCGAACGCTCAAAAAGATAATGAGTGAAGACTTTTCAACGACTCGTCAAAAAGAATTCTTTTAAAAATGTATTCTACAAGCGCGTATACGGTATAAATCCCTCACATGATTTATCAACCGTCCTTACCTTCTCGCGCTTAGAAATAACTCCTGTAAAGGAACTGCTCAGTATTGCACTGATGTCTCCTATCCAGTAAGATATGCGTTAGACAGTGATCCTAGGTAGGCCGTCACCGGGAACAGGAATATCCTTATTTTTCTTTTTTATTACGAATACACGAAGTCGTATCGAATCGACTTCGCCAACTTGAGACCAATCACAACCTCGAAGTAACTAGATTTCGTAGGTCCCGCATTGCTCTCTCAAAATCGAATAATTAATCATGAAAAAATTATAGCATATTCCTTTCGATCCCAAGAATTTTCCTCTGGTCCAAATTTTCATGGAAATTCACGTGTAAATCAATAAAAAAAATAAACAAACGGGCGCATCTCCCGCGAGAAAGCCGTTTTCTGACCTCTGTTCATTTTTTTATTAATCAATGAGTAAATTCTCATGGAAATTTAGACCAGAGGCAAATTCTTGGGATCGAAAGGAGTTAGTTAGTTAGGTCGGTTTCCTTTCGTACAGCTTCTAGCTTTAATCACGATATTCCCTTCCATTTTAGAACCGTCTATTGCCATGGTTCATTCCAG
>JAPYYX010003517.1:0-12666 GCA_030522605.1 Cremastinae sp. B BG-2022a | reverse complement strand
AAAACGAGTCGATCGATTTACTTGACCTTTTGCATACTTTTTTTAATATCAAAACGCAGTCCTTGATCGAAGGATTTTTTTTTCGATGCATAGTTTTTTATATCGAGGGATATAAAGTGATTTTTCGAAGAAATGTAGACTTTCACTTTCAACCGCCGACCATTTTTTCAAAAATTGATATTTTATAAAATCCTTCGACCAAAGACTAGATGATACAATACAAAAACTTAATCTATTTGGTTTTTTATTTCTGATGATAGTTGTAGAAGTTATGTTGGTCACCGTGGAAGGCCTTTTTCTGGACAGCGGTCCGTAAAATATATTATATCCGCTTCATTTGTTATTTTTTTATATACACTTAAAAAATTATGAAACATAGTAAACAATAATATACCCTTTACTATGGAAAAAAACAGAAAAAAACATGCTTTTTTCGGCCGATAACTATGACCGATGTAACCCCTTAAAAAAATATGTAAAATAGAATATAAAAAAACGAATATGAAAAGAACAATAAGCTGGTGACATAATAAACCTCATTGAAAACTTCAATCTATTCTTTACCTTTGTAATTCTGATTATTTAATAAGTAACATACATATAATACCGAAATGATTAGGCTGATGAATAACTTCATAAAACGTGAGATATCTCACATTTTCAATGGCTTCATTCGCGTTTATAATGAGCGCGGAAGATGAAACGAATGAAGTTTGAATAGAAAAAAAAGAATCAGCAAAAACTTTTTGAAGCGACGAAGATGAAGACCGAAAGAGAAAAAATCGTGACCGAGGTTGTGACGTATTTCGCGATTGGTCCGCGATACTTACCTCGTTACAGGAAACTCGACACCGGAGTCCACTCGGGGATGAGAGAGGCGTTCCGTCAAAGAGCACTTTTCATCTCTCTTCCAAGAATTCTTGACGATTTATATTTCATTTTAAACAGCTCGTCACGTTCTAGCCGTAATGCCATGCGTTATCCCCTGTCTAGTGATAATTATAAAAAAAAATATTTACAAAAAACTCGAGATCATAAAAAAGTTTTTTACGTTCAAGTATTTTTCCTCTTTTAGTTAAATTCGCTGTGGAGCAGCTAATGATTGCGAGTTGTAACGATTTTCATACCGCTTCACCTTTTCTTTAAACTTATAAACAAGCCGAGAGTTCTTCGAGCATAATAAAGCTCCGAGCATCGAGAGTCGGAGCGATTCTTTTTTCAAGAAAGAAGTAACGACTGTCATTTTTTCAATCAAGGAGCAGCGCACTGAAAGTAAAAAGCGTGGAGATAAAAAAACTCCGATATTGGAATGGATTATTGGCAAAATATATTGGAAACTACTTTATGTTAGTTAAATTGCTCGTTATACATGTAATACAGTGTAGACGGGTGTTCTTGTTAAAGGGACGCTTTGAACGACGAGAGCATTGGAGGGCAAATGATTTGAATGACAATGCCGCGAAGCGGATTTTCTTAGAACCAATTAAATTTTGTTTTTAAAAAGGACATTTTTCGTTGAGGATGTTGTACCCATACAGTCTCAATCAAAAATCGATGGCTTTTGAAAATTTTTATAATAATGGTCTATATAATAAAGGTGGGAATCTGAGATAAAAATTATGTGAAGTATTAAAAGTGTACACAGGACATCTAAAAGAAATATCTATTAATTAAATAATAAAGAATATATAACAAAAAAGTGTTTATCATGCTGCATCATTAACTTTTCGGCGATAGCTGTCAACTGCGAAAAGCAGAAGATACGCGATTGAAACAAGTTTATTGAAGTGATAATTTGTGACAATATAAGTGGTAAGTGATAATTTGAAAGATAATTTGCTTGCCAAATTTGGAGAAATTTAGGCGAATAATTTGAAAGATAAATAATTAAAAAAGAAATTAATACGCGTCATTATGGATTTCGTAAATTCTTGAATAGAACAATGTATATTTTTCAATACACTTAAATATAAATTCAAATCATTTGCCCTTCGTTAAATAAATCATTTTGTATAAAACCAAGTGAAAAAAATATAAAAATTTCTTGCATGAATTCGACAATCAAAAATTGGCGTGTATGGGTAAATTTAGCCGCTCAAAGAAGAGTTTTCAATTAATGTATTAAAATAAATTTAAAATAAAATAAATTTAAAATAAAGAAAAATTTTCAAATTTACAAAGAGAGTTTTCAATTAATGTATGAAAATAAATTTAAAATAAATTAAAATAAAATAAAATAAAGAAAAATTTCAAAATTCGCATTCTTCGTATCCTTAGAAAAGAGAGATTTTGATAAAAAATGAAGATATTTTTGGAATACCAAGAAAAGTAACCCCAACATCCAATTCGAAAACAAAAATATATGAAAAAGATGAGGTTCGCATTTCATTGCGTAGAAATATCGAGTCGCTTTTGTCAAACGAAAAAATGACGTTTTTATGTTGAATATTTAACAAATTGCTGTAAAAAAAAAAGTAAGACGCGGGATTATGCGAGGGATGTCGTTGGGTGAGCGTCGAGAGGGAGAGACTCGGGAGTAAGGAACATGGGAGCGAGTACGTCGAGCAATACCGGGCTGACGCTCCAGGGATTGATCGAGGAGGCGAATCGTCTGTTGGCCAGAATATCGGAGCTCGTTACTCAAATGGTTACGACGACGCTGGAAGCAGCGATGAGCGATCTTCACGAGAAGGGCCTTGCCACGGTACGAAGTTATTGCTCACGTATGCAATCTCATATACGCGAATAGACGTGCGAACGACGAATTTAGCGTTATATATGTATGATACAATGCGAACCGAAGTGACGCGCGTTCTCAAAACGTCAGAACGTGAGAACCGCGCGCCTGAGTATAGGAAATAACAAATTCAAATCTATGAAAAAGTCGAAATGCTAGACAAATTTGCGCTCTTATTTGACTCGTTGACACGGTGACGTTTACAGATAGCCAGCACTTCCGCGACGATCGAGCAGACGGTGGCAGAAGTGATACGTCAGAACGAAGCGGCGGCCGTGTGCATGCAGGGAAAGGAAACCGAAATCCAGAGCATAAAAAACAAAATGAAGGATAAAATACTCGAGTGCTACAACAAGTTCAAGACAGCCTCTGACAAATTGGCAGCCGACAGGAGCAGCATGCACGCGGAGGCTGAGAAAATCAAGCTCGAGACGCATAAGATGATCCAGACCTGCTTAGCGAGCGAGGACAATTTCGAGTGTTTTCAGAATACCTTTCCGGAAATCAGGAAGAAAGTCAATGCTTTGTACAACAGGTTTCAGTCCTACTTGAAACGCGAGGCGGACATTCAAGTCGTCAGCGCGAAGCAAATGTTCGATTGCAATCAGAAAGCTGTCGATAACGCGACGAAGGAACTGAATCGCATTGTCGAGGAGATCAAAAAATGTGCTGCCGATGCGGTGAATAAATCATGATCAAGGGCTCGCTGCTCTTTCATCTCGATCAATTTCATTCTCTCGTCGTTCTCTTCAAGATTTTTGAATGCGTTACAATTGAAGTGAAAACTTTTTTTATCCAGATCTTATTATTTCGATCCGATTTTTCTCATCCTGTACCATTGTCTCTCTCTCTAACTCTCTCTCGCCCTGCAATAAAACTATGCCAAACGAAAGTTCCATCACTGACCGGATCGGCCGAACGAACGTGTCGTTCCCCGTCCACTCGGCTCCGTCTGTTCTTCTGGACGCAGGAACTCCTGCACTTCGAGATATTTAATTGATTTAGGTACGCGAGAAGCGAAAGGACTTTGTCCATATAGGAAGCTGGGAATGCGACCGTACGATAGAATTCCCGGAGCACCAGCGACGTTCCCGGACTCGATGTGGTCACTCCGAATCGTTTTGAGAGCAACGGACCGAGTGAGCGACCCTGCGAGGATACTTCAACCTCGAATCCCTCCTTCTCTCTCTCTCTCTTTCTCTTTCTTCGCTCCTCATTTCTATCTTTCTCTCCCGGTCGATCTTTTTCTCCATCTCTCTCCTTACACACACACACACAATCGCTTTCATATTTCCCGGTTACGTACATATACATTATGCAGGCCAGATCCGCAACGCGCGCTCTCCTCTTATCCGATCAATCCAGCTGTCACTGTAATCCTATCCATGTATACAAATGTTCATACCGTCACATATCCAATATCGATTTTATTCTCGAAGTAATAAAAAAGACTCGTGCATAAAAAAAGACGCATCGATATGTATTTTTTTCGATCAATAGTGAGTGAGAAATATAAAAAGGGAGTTTATGTAAAAAAGTTACGAAGCGAATGGATTGGTTACAGTCGGAAAATTTTTGGAGATTCGAAGTAAAAGGACTTTAAACTCTTGATCTTTATCAGGAACGAAAACTGGGTATTTGATGGTTTTGCATGTATAATTTTGAGCTATTAAGGGGTTACATATGTAGTCATCGGCCGAAAAAAGCTTGTTTTTTTGAAATTTTTTTTTGGGAAACTGATTGCAGTTTTCGAACTGTTTCTTTTTCCATAGTAAAGGGTATATTGTTTACTGTGTTTTATAATTTTTCTAGTGTTAGAAAATCACAAATGGAACAGATATAATATCCAATTTTACGGACCGTTGTCCAAAAAAAACCAAATAGATTAAGTTTTTGTATCGTTTATCTAGTCTTTGATCGAAAGATTTGATAAAATATTGATTTTTGAAAAAATAGTCGGCGGTTGAAAGTGAAAGTTTAAATTTCTTCGAAAAAATCACTTCATTTTCCTCGATATCAAAAAAACTATGCACCGAAAAAAAAATCCTTCGATTAAGGACTGCGTTTTGATATTTAAAAAAAGTATGCAAAACGTCAAGTAAATCGATCGACTCGTTTTTGACATATTGAAACACCTATGAAACACATATGGTCACCGATATTGAAAGAGTTTGTTCCGGGAAAATTCTGACTAGACGTAAATCCTTAAAGGGTTTACAATAAAAAATTATGAAACATAGTTAAAAATATATCTTTCGCTATGAAACAAAAGACAGAGCGAAACCTGCAGTCGTTTCCCCAAAAAAAATTGACAAAAACTCGACTTTTTTTTCGGCCGACGAATAGATGTAACCCCTTAATACGAAGAAATGTAACGGAGCATCCGGAGAGCCATTTTTTTAATCCTCGGAGGTGAAAAAAGAAACATTCGTAGGATCCTGCGCGAGAATTTTATCATCCAACTAATTCTGCTTTAACAAGGGATTAACTTGCGTATTTTTAATCCAGTGCGCGTGATTATCTTTAATTCTCGGGAGCCTGCGATACCCCGGACGATTTCGCATTATTCCGTCATTTATTATTCATCGCGTGTGCGAATATCAAGCATTCATGGTAAAAACTCTTTTCGTACACGCTGCAATATTTTGGCGCGTTGCGAGAACGTGTGCGCGTCGGGGGTGAAAACTCTCGTGTATTAAAGTCGAAAGGTTTTTAGATATGCTAAAAGATCTCCGAGCCTCCGAAGGCGCGATGGCCCATGCGAACGAGCAATGGAACGATTGAAGCACGAAGTAACTTTCCGTTGAATATGTAAATCATATATTTATGGAGCTTTCGTGCGTATACCCTCGTGTATCCCGCATATGTGTTCGCAGAACAAGACCGGAGCGTTCATATCCTCATGGTTTTTTAAGCTTTCGAGATCATTGCGGTGTTTTTCAAGAATTGCATTTTTTTTCTTGAAAACATCGCAATTCACCGTTACTGAAGACCCCCCGAATAATTTTTTTTTTAATAAAATAATCGGACGAAAAGGAAAATGGACGAGGAAAATGGTGTATACGTGTCTCGTTGCTTCTCGTGAATTTTATACATTTGTATAGTATATTCATAAGCCCTGTCACTAATCAGTTCTACCATCACCCTTGTCATTTTTGCAAAAGATGAAGGAAAAAAGAGTGGTTAAACGAGGAATGAAAAGCAGAGGGACCTGGAGAAAGCGAATGGTGGTTTTCTGCACGACTGGATAAAGAGTCTCATTAAAATAAATGAACTACCGAGGATTCGGCGAGGTCAATTACGTCGACGACGTTCGGAGTTGCCAAGAAGTATACGAAGACCGCCGGAATACTTCCTATCTCTTACACCGAGATAGAATTTAGATTAACTGACTTCATCAAATATAAAATTTTCCCCGATCTTTTTGAATATCGCGATTTTTGAGCGAGGAAAAAAGGAACGAAAGGGCTCGAATCACCGATGAGCCGGGAGATAAAAAAATTGCAAAAAACTTCTCAAACCCGACGCGAAAAAAATATTTTCATCCCGGAGCAGGGGTGCTCAAATTACCTGGAAAATTTCATTGAAATCGACGCGTTGGAGCATAGCTCCGAAAGTGGCAAAATTTCACACTGCTCGCTACCAATTTCACTTTCTCTTTATTCAACAGAGTTCTCATTCACCCGGAGCGGCGCGGAGGCTCCGGGGAATTTTCGCTCGCGAGAGAACGATCGAAGTTTCCAATTAGACATGACAAGCGGAATACAAGCTCCGCTCTGACACGCGCTGATTGCCGACTCTGCAGGGACCCGCCTCATTAACTAATTACAACTCAAGGCAAGCCTATAGTAACTGTAACTGCGGATACGCGCACTTTATACATATATATGTTCATTTATATCACTATATTTATGATAAAATTCAACGGTATTCGAGAGCTCTTCAAAAAATTTACATTTTTCGTATTACAACATGTTTTTTAGGTTTTATGTGTCAAGCGTGTTGTTAAAAAAAAAAATTCCGGATGAAGGATAGTTTTCGAAATAAGTAAAATGATAAGAGCTCAGGTGAACGGACTTGAGTACGTTTCTTCTAAATCTTCACGAATGTGACACGAAGCAATTTGGCTGGGTACATTTCGCTTTCGTGTTCACTCTTTCTTTCAGTTTTTTCGCCTTCATAGGAAAGAAAGCGGGCAGGGCGAGGCGCCTTGAGGACATTCGTAGTCCGAGCAGGATCGTCGCGGCGGAGTCCTGGGACACGGGTCCTCCCTCAGAGCCATGAAAAATTTAATCGACATGAAAGTTTGACGAGGGACACCGTCCATCTGGAATACCCCGTTGTACTTCGCTATGGTCCCATTCCAGTTACGCCGAGACATCTTCGTCTTCGCTACTTTAACAAATTGATTCGACTCTTCCGAAGGAGCCTTTTGGCGATAATCATCCAGTCACCAACATCGAACACTCAGTAAATTATTTGGTATTATTATATATTTGCTATTTTTTTTAGTAAACTAGAATAGATTTTATAAAGACTCGAACTCAAAGATTATAAGATTGAAATTTACTCAAATATTGAATAACTATCGAGATTATTTTCTTTTCAAAAGTAGCCCCCGCATTGGTAGAGAGATACATTTCTCCACTACAGATGTAGATAGAGCACTTCCATGACTCAATATAAATTCAAAATTTTTGTCAAAAACGAATAGGTACACTAATATAACAACATTCTACGTTTTTGAAGGTTAAATAACTTATCAATCGATAGCTTATTCTTAAAAATCACTAATTGCTGTTCTTTCTTCTTCACTATTTTGTTTGCGTTTTTTAAGATGAATATTTTGATCTGATTCATTAACATCTTTACTGTCATCATCGTATTTTGTTTTAATATGAGCAATGAAACCGATTCGATTATCTGACCTCTGATTAAAAATTGTTTTGAATTTTTATCTTTTTTTTTATTTGTTGTGGATAGAATGTGAAAATATTGTAGTTTCCTCTTGATTTTTTTTATTACAATGGTCCCGCATTGGTAGGCAGATATATTTCCCCACTAGATGTAGATAGAGCACTTCCTTGACTCAATATAAGTTCAACATTTTTGTCTAAAACGAATAAGTAGACTGATATGACAACAAAATTCTACGTTTTTGAAGATTGAATAACTGATCAATCAATAGCTTCTTAAAACTCACCAATTGCTGTTTTTTCTCCTTCACTTTTTTTGTTTGCATTTTTTAAGATGTATATTTTGGGCTGATTCATTAACATCTTTACTGTCATCATCGTATTTTGTTTTAATATGAGCAATGAAACCGATTCGATTATCTGACCTCTGACTAAAAGTTCTTTTGAATTTTTATCAACAAGTTCAAATACGTTTAACGGTACGATGTCAAATAATATCTGTGCACGTAGCGAAAGAAAATTAATTGAGAAATTAACTCTCCTTTTTTCATGAATTTTGTAGTTTTGCGGGAAACATTTTCAATTTTTTTAAATATAATAACCGTATTAGCGAACATTCGAAAAAAAATTTAGTGAAATCGGTACGGCCATTCTCAAGTGATGGCCTTTCTAACGAACAGCATTTCATTTTGACTAGTAAAATATTCTCAGTAAATTATTTGGTATTATGAATTGCTATTCTTTATTAGTACATTATTCTCAGTCAATTATACTTGGTATTATTATTTTCTATTTATCGGTAAAAAAGCTCATCACCATCACTTGTGAAAAAATTAAAATAAATTTTTCAAAATACTTACACCCTAATTTGAAAAATTAATTTCTCCCACAAAACAAATGTGTAATCGTCCTTTTTTCGTTGGTGGCGAAAATAAATCGTACCTAGAAAAAGTGTGGAGACAATGCGAGGGGTAAATGTTTTCGCAAATAGCTGTCGCATCCGGGGTGAAGACGACCCGGCGTGTACACGCTCCTTCCCCGGCTGTCGTTACAGAAAATCGAAACGGAAAGGGGTGCGATAGTCGTTGTAAGAGTTGGTGGTTTCCTGTCGAGTAGGTTCAGTCTAATATATACGTACTCTTTTGTCCACAAGATGCAGCTTTGCTCGTAACTCGAGCGTATATATCGCCTCGCATTTGCTTTCTTCTTCTTCTTCTTCTCTCTCTCTCTCTCTCCATCCTTCCTTGTCTCGCTTTTTATTTCCCTCTATGTGTTTCTCTTGCATCCGTTACATGTACGAGTACTGGTGTTGGTTTCTCTGTCACAAAAGTCTGAACAAGCGTATACGCGCGGCTCTATTCCTATAACTTCATTATCCGGAGGCGAGTGCAATGTTGAACGGAAAGCCTGGAGAGTGCGAGTCGCGTTCGCCGTGGATATATGTATACGTATACACGCATGAAACGACGCACAACACAGTCGCGGCTTGCACACTCTCGCTGGTATGTTGCCGCAGGGAAATAATGCATGTACGCCCGGTAGAGGATCTACCGGCACTTTGAACCTCCGCGTTACTGATGCCGGGTTAACGCTTTCTCTTTTCCCATTTTCTCATAATCAGCCCGGAAGCGTGATATTTTGCGCAGCTGCTCCCCAACCGTTACCAATATCGATGAAGAAAAAAAGCGTGCTTTCAATTATCAAAAAATATGGATTCTAGTAAACGTGAATGGCAAAAAGTACATGTTTCCTACTTTCATGTATTCCTCATATGTTTACCTCGAAACATGATGTGCATATTCGATATAAGAACTTGTGAGAGGATTCTCGGAAAAATAGCATCGGTTCATCCAATCTCTTATCCGGAATCACTCTGTTTTTCTCTATAAACTCATAGAAGGATCACCGTATTCCGATGGTTTGAGAATTTTTAAATGAATTCTGGGATTTTTTCTGGATTTTCATCCTACACCTTTCGAGCTTGCACTATGAAAATTAAAAAATATGATACATAATATCATCAGCTACGTAGACACACAATTAGAGTACTTTTTTGGACGACTATTTTTTTCTTCACTTCCGGCACGAGATTTTGTTGAGGATACTCGAAAAACGTTCCCTCAAAATTTGAGCTCTTACTATTAATATTAAGTACTCGGCCTCAGCGTGTGAAGATTTTCCATTTAATCACGCGTTTCCTGATGGTTGGACGTTTCAGGATCCTGTGATTTCGAAATGTTTCAATGGCGATCTCTTGTCCCCGGAATCACTTTGTTTTTCTCTATAAACTTATAGAAGGATCACCGTATTCAGATGGTTTCAGAATTCTTAAATGAATCCTGGGATTTTTTTTACGGATTTTCATCTTGCACCTTCCCATGAAAAAATTGCCAATCTTTAAAGATACGGCCAACGTCTACATCAGTATACTGGTATTTTGTTCTTGGCGATCAGGGTTGGTCCTGTGCTGTGTCCAGTGTTTTTCCAACGTTTGCGTCTATAAAATATTTGTGCGTAGATATAATTCACCAGACCCCAGCATTCGGACAGCTGCTAACCAAGCACTGGCCCCACGTACGATTTTTAGTACGGGGTCCAAGTTAAGGTGGTCATATCGCCGAAGTCGATTTTGAAAGAATTTGTTGAAATTGTACGCAAATGTTCTTTAATATCATACAAACAAATGTGTAAAATTTGAATGAGTTCTACCGTGTAGAAAGGGAGATATGTATTTTTGAATATTGCAGTTTTTCGTGATCTTCCATTAGAGCCTACGTTAAATACTGAAATTTTCAGCAATAAATATTTTTGTTTCTACACGGTTTAACAAATTCTGACGAAAAACAAATTTTTTATGAGTTTGCCTTTACTTAACACGGAGAAAAACTTTTGATCGTGACTGTCGCGATACAACCACCTTAACACCCCAGTTGTATGCAAATACTATATTTGCCTACACAAGCCTGGACAAACCCTGAACCGTTTGTTCCTTTTTTCACGGGCTTAGAGCTTGCACCATGGAAAATGAAAAATATGATCCATAATATCATTAGCTATGTATATGTACACACATATGCAACGTTTTTTTTGCTTAAAATATTTTCCAAGTTGAATAATAAAGACAATATTTCATTACGTTAATGCTTTGTTGATGGTCCGTATTCTCGATTGCAACTTATTGCGATTCCGGGCAAAGTCGATTCAAGCATCAATGGCTCTTGGGAGCAGAAACAACAAAGCTAGAAGTTGAAATTATCTCCTCGATCTGCGTCATTCACGTGAGTATATAAACTCCTCGAAAATGGAGTGCTTCCGAGGTCGATAAGAGTAAACGGGAAGTACATCGACAGAACTTGCTCTGCTTAAGTGTTTTCGTCATACGACACGAGGCAAATTTCCTGTTTATCCGTTCAAAATTCCAATCAACTATCCATCTCAAGCTTCACATTTCCGAGAAAATCGATGAAACATTTTCTAATGAAATTCGTGATATTCGTGTATGAATTTCACTGAGAATTTTTTCAAGAGTGAATTCTTCACAATGATTTCATTATAGAGAACGAGAGTGTACAAATTTTCTGCAATTTCCTTTACATGACATGAATTTCATGTTTCATCATGTAAATATTGCGTTTCGTTAATGTTCGGTCATCCGATCTTTAAAATATATTTGCCTTTAATTTAAAGCTATTGGTTTTTAGTGCTTTTTTAAGAGCGCGGAAATAGAAAAAGAATTTTTAAATGCCGAAAAAATCGTATAATTGTGATCACTCGAGTGTTTAATTGGTTTAGCGGTATAGTGGAATAAAATTGGAGTTTTTTCGTTTAGCGCTCCAAAGCTCGTGATTCTCTTTACGCCTGATGAAACTTGATTATTTTTTGCTGCAAAGATACAGAAATATCGTTTACCGAATTCGATCATAATCCGGACGGATCCAGTTTAGCGTAATCTCGCATGCCAGATTCACGGCATTTATCTACAATCGAACTGTGTATAATATTTCGGAATGAAGAGAAAGGGAATTCGGCTCCCACGAATTTGGCAATATCCGTCAGTGTGGCTCTATCGTGGTTACGGATCGTACGGATTCGATATTTCAGAATTATCGTCAAACCCGACGTTATCTGCCAGTTCGGGTTACGTTGACAACGAACTGGACTGCCCATAATTGATCCGGACAGTCTAGAGATTCTAGAGCTCGAAAAATTTCGAATGGAAAAAAAACGCGAAGCATTTTTGAAAAAAAAAATTGAATCTCCAATTTCTTCATATTTCGAATAACATTTTCACTCTCAGTCAGCCGGGCGAAGAGTAATATTCGTCAGACGGCTATGTAGCACTTTCCAATTATACGGCAAAAGTAGTATCCTCATAATTGCCCAACCTCCTCCAAATTACCGGAAATTGCCAACTGAATGTATACCTATAACTTCGATTGAACATGAGCATTGACCGGCATGACCCAAATTAATTTCAAACCTGATAAGCCTTGCTTGCGGTCCTGCAGATTAATTGGTTTGATAAATTATTGAATAGCTTATAATATACAAAGATTAAAGATAGAAGGAGGAAAAAGCTTTTTTATCGAATATTAGACATCTTGCCAGCAACCTCCCTGCTTCACTCATACCATGGTATAATGGAACATCAAAGACATTTTAGGATGTACCATATTGAGTCTGTCTATATGGAGAAATATTTTTTTTATATTTAAAATTTTGTTTGCAAACATTTTTAAACATTCTTATAAATATAAGTTTTTAATTGCTTTGTAAATTTGTCTGTGTAGAGAAATATTTTCTAAATTTAATTTCAACCCGCTGTGATCTTTCAAATAAAAGTTAATTCGGTATGGTAAATGGTAAGAAAAGTTACCCCTCCCCATATATCAACGGTTAAATGTAACAATTATTATTGTTACGTCCTCGTGAGTTTTATCGGAATGAGAGAGTGAACGCAACACAGGTATTCGATCTCTCTTTCGGGTCAAGACATTTAAGTCCTTTACCCAG
>JAPYYX010003516.1:0-10636 GCA_030522605.1 Cremastinae sp. B BG-2022a | reverse complement strand
ACATTATTTGACCGAAAAAAAAAAAATTTTTTTTTGACCAAATTTTTGAGGGGGGCCGTCGTGCCCCGCGGGGGCCGTCGTGCCCCACCCTCCCCTATTAATTTTTTTAATTTTATAAAATATTTCAGAAAAATTTTCATAATTTTTTTCCATCAGAAAATTTTTAATTTTTTCGCTGCGTAGGATTTATTGACTTATTTTCTTGTGGAGGAAATTTAAAAGCTGGTAATTTTCAATAAAATCATATTTGAGTTTATTAAATTTATCAGAGAAAAAGATTTTAATTCGTGAAAAAAATTTTGGGACTCATTTTTTCAAAAATATTTTATTTTAATTTGAGAGTTTTTTAAGAATTTTTTTTTGTAATTAAGAAAATTTCAAGGCGTGAAGACATTTCAATGAATGATTAATATCCCAGATGAACTTTGAGGGCTGATTTTTTCAATAAAATCGAATATATTAATTTTTTTAACCAAAATATTTCAGAAAAATCTTCATAATTTTTTTCATCAGAAGATTTTAAGGCGTGAAGACATTTCAATGATTAATATTAGAGATGAACTTTCAGAAATAAAATTGCAAAAGGGTTGTTACTATTTTTGCGCAACGAAAATTTCTTTGCCAACTTTTTCACACTTCCACGTTTTAAAAACCTGATTTACGAGCTAAACTCGCCAATAAAATCAACTTGATTGAATCTCCGATGACCATGTTCCAGCGAAAATGTACCAAAACAATTTTTATTGTATATTTTCGCAACAACAAAAAAAATCTCTTCCCCGTTTTTCGTACTTTCCCCGAGGAAAATGGTATCGGTGGGAGACACACGGAATGTCTAGGAGAAGGGAAAAATGGCCATAACCGGTGACGCGACTTTGCTAACGATGCGCGAACGCGAGTCGCGAGCTAAAAAGAATCGCTAGCGCGAGTCGCTCTCTTCTTCACCGTCTTCGGGATACGCGCACACGTATTTATATATAACTCAAACCGATGTAAATCTTTGTGACAACCGCTTAATAAACGGATAATACGAGTCACAGGTTTCTTCTTCTTCTTCCTTTTTTTCCCCCTCGGTTTTTTCCTCCTTTTCTTTTCTTCTCGAACGAACGAAATAACCGAGATATTACAGCGAGGCAATAACGAATACCATAATTTTCATCCAGTAACAATAAAGTATTCCTCTTGAAGACCGTTACTTGCAAAATCATTGGGTTGTCGTTGTACGTGCGTGAAGATAATACGTGCACACTCCTCTTACGAGATAACTTTTGCCAATCTCGCACTCCCCGGCGGAGACGGACGCGGAGAGAAGAAAGTTTGATCCTTAGACATTTAATGGCCTTCGACTATTATTTACTAAATATAAACGCGCTTAAAAAATTTTTTCATTCCATTTAATTCGCTGATTTTTCAGCGATATTCATTTTGATGCAAATAAATCAAGCCTCGCGCTTCCTGCTCGGGAAACAATCGAGGGAATCCTTTAATCACGGACTCTTCGCCCGGGATTGATAAAAATGCGAGAAAAAAATAAGAAGCAATTATCCAATCTTGGAAAATTTCCGCGCGAATCATTGCGATTCCTCGAGTTTTATTCTTCAATGGGCATTGTTGTGCGAGCGATCGATTCTCTCGATTTCAATTGTAATTACAAAGGACGCTCGACTTTCCAGCGTCGATGTTCTTTCCAATTATGTTGAGATATTTAAAAAAAAATTTTTTTTTTCAAGTCGATCGACACGTTTCGCGAAGATCCTCTCGAAGATCGATAATCGGATCTCTCGAGATACAGATTCAGTGTAGACGAAGTTAAATCCTCGTCTTTTACGACGGACTCGAATTTTCGGATTAGAAGGACGTACGAGGATCACCGAGACTTTTATTGCCGCGAGATTATAAAAGACGATCGAATGGATTTATTTATAGGATTCTGCAAATCTTCAGAGAGGGAGAGAGGAAAAAAATGAAGAAAAAAACTTTGATCTCGTAGCTAATGCCGTGATCTAACACGCTCGAATAAAAATGTTAAATAAAATACATATATTCGGGATTTTATCTTCAATCGGTTTTCAACGTCTGTCTCATTTGGATACACTAATTTTGCAATGTTATTTATCGAAGAAAAAAAAGAGAGAGAAAAAATGTTCGAGGATGAAATAAAAATTCTGACAAAGTTAATAAAAAATCATCGTGGCGGTAAAAGGGCAAGAGAGTGCGAGTTTGGAAAAATATTTTCTCGCCATTGAGGTTTATATGAAGAGTTTGGCACATAAAGATCGAAGGAGCGAGATTCCCCGATCACTGTCCGTCGTTACGGGAATTCTTCGGCGCATCGTGAGATTTTACGACCACACACAGTGCGCCGATCACTGCCAGGCTGCTGGCGCTTGTTTTATATGATAGCAATGATAGTCTTTATGCCAGCTGAAAAGTGTTTACCAGCCGCGAGGGATATCGTGCGTATGGCGAAAAATAATGCGGGAACGTGTTCGAAGGATCATCGCGTCTCGTGTTAAAATTTTTTTTTTAATTATCCGAAATTTTAAGAATTTTTTGTACTTTGGTGTAATGAGTACGAGAATGGATCTTGAGGAACAGGTTGAAGATGAAAAATGAGTTGATCGATTCATTAATGAAAATAAAAATCGATTTATTAAAAAATAAAAAATTCTTCGTGACCGCAATGTAATTGTTTTTTTTTTCAATGCATTCGTAATCAATCGATTATGATAAAAAAAGACAATTAAATGCCTGTCACGTAGATTTTTTTTTCCAATTTTGAAAATTTTTTTTTTAATTATGAGAAATCTCAAAAATTTTTAAGAATTTGTGTATTTGAGAGCAGTGTAGTCCAAGAATAAATGACTTTGGTAGATGAATAAATGAAAGAGACAAAGATAGATTTGATCGATTGAATGAGTATTGAAAGAATCATCAAATGACTCTCAAGAGCAAATTTTTCTCTAATTTTTCAAAATACCCAAATTTTCATAAATTTTTTGCAAATTTTCACAAACGTAACAATTGCAAGAATGAATCTTAATATTATTAATGAAAATGAATTAAAGACCCAAAGATGAAAATTCATGCGATTAAGAATTTTAATTTTCTCCATGTCCAAAATTTCACAAAAATGTTTCAAATCTTTACATTCGTGTAACGACTGCAGAAATGAATCTTGATAGCCGAGTGAATAAAAGGCACGGAGATAGAGAGAAAAAGAGCGAAAAGGTCAAACGTGTGGTTTCGTCTCCTGGAAATTCGAGAAGAGCGCGATTGATCGAATGCACTTTGCATATAAGGGTTCGTCGAGAGTTGGTGAAAAAAAGGGGGGAAAAAAATGAAAGTAAAATCACGATGAGAGGTCTTGCGGCAACGAAGAGGTTTTTCATTGGAGCAATCGTCGTATGCGGGGGTCCTGGAATTAAGGATATATTTTCCAATCGACTAGTTACCTGTCTCAGATCTCTCTGGCAGTCATATAATGGCTGATCGAACAACATTTCACCGTATCTCCTTCTCTTTTCGCCCTGTGTACAAAAGGGACGTATAATCGCGTGTCGTCAAGAGTATCACAGGGACGAAAAGAGACAACGACGAGAGGACAACGACGACGAGGGATTGCGCGGGCTCGCTCGGGCGCGACCACGTCCACGACTCTACGATTTGAAATTGCTCCGGGATGAGATGCAGTTGAGAAAGAGAAGGATTCACCCTTCCCAAAGCAATACACATATATGATATATGAATGCACAAAAGTCTCTCGAGGTACGTACGTGCTCGGACGAGGATGCACCTAATGAAAACAGAGAAAGAGAGAAAGAGAGAGAGCGAGAGAGAGAGAGAGAGAGAAAATAAAAAAAAAAAGAAATATTTCTCAGAGATGATTCTGGGATGAGAGCGAGTGCAGAGTCGCGCGAGTCGGTGGGCATACGCCGTCATAACTGCAAAGGCACTGTAAATCACGGTGGACGCCTCGTGCATCCATAGAAACTGTTATATTCGACCATAACACCGATACCCACCACGTAGAGACGAAAGAATACGAGAAATAAGACCAAACCGATGAAGAAGGAGCAGAATGACGATTACTTCTCCTTCCATCGGTGATCCGAGAGCGCAGGCTTCTATTTTAATAGTAACGATAAATTACTTACACGAGATCTGAGAGCTGTCTTTTGTCGCGTTCTTAAAGCCCGGACGGACCTACGGACGTTTCTTTTTATCTCGAGATCTTTCCTTCGAGATTTTTCGAGGCAGCCACCGAAGAGTTACTCCTTTTTTGAAAATCATTCCGAATATATTCGATGAAAATGTCTCGAGGTGACTCGGCAGGTTTTTGAAACAACTATTTTTCAGACGATGGGAGGTCGTCTCGTGATTTTTGGTAAAAATTTGGAGTTTAGGATTTCTCTTTACTGTTTGAATGAGAATTCGGTACCGATTTTCGAAAGATCGAGCCATTACGTTTGGAGAAATCTCCGGCGAGTTTTCTCAATTACAGTTACATATATCGGAGTTTCTCTCGTTTTATCTGTTCCGGTTTTGTTTAACGACGCTCGATTGATCGGAGACGTTTTGAATACCGATGAGTACATTAGGAGAAAAATCGGATGTAGTCGAAAAAACCGGAAATCGATTGTAAACTCGTTCGGGGTCCACTTGTCGATGATAAAAGTTGAGTGGACGGGCTGAAGTGAGTTTGGGACGTATCATCGTCGCGACTTTTCTCACCTTCCGCTTGTTTTCTCGAGCTTCGATATCTTTGAATAAACTTGCGCAAGGTCGCCCACACGTATCGCCTGACAAGCACTTTCCTCGCGGGATGTGTATACCGGACTGCTGCAAGGTGGTCCGCACTCTTGAGGATCTTTCGGTCCCTGGCCCGGACGGACTTTTATGCCCCTGGCGAGAACACCGACGACACTAGCTAACGATCCTTCACCGTCGGGTCGCTCATACACGCTCGGGATTTGGATTTGTGAGTCGAGAGCGTGGGTGAGACGCTGGAAAAATACTTCACCGCGTCATCAACCTCTTTCCATCTTTCCCTGACATGTTTTAGTCTTGATGAGTAAAGAAGTGCGAAACGTCAGGTACTGTTTTATTGAAGGGTATTTTTGGAAAACGTGTGTTGCGGCTTCTGAAGTGGGAAGTTTGAGAAGTTCAAAATGATGAGAGACCAAGAGGAGATGTCAGAAAACTTTCATGACCTTGCCAATGAATGTCATCATCTTTATCTTTGAAACAATTCGTAACCGTCGGAACGCATGCACACTCGCTCCGGGAGCGCAAAGCGTAATTGTAAAGTTGAAAAAGTACTGTACTTCAAAGGTATACTTCGAAGTACTGTACTTAAAAAGTATTCATCGAAGTACTATACTTCAAAAGTATTCTTCAAAGTATCATGTTTCGAAAGTACTCTTCGAAGTATCGTGCTTCAAAAGTATTTCTCGAAGTATTGTACTTCAAAAGTACTCTTCCAAGTATTGTACTTCGAAAGTACTCTTCCAAGGATTGTACTTCGAAAGTACTCTTCCAAGTGTAGTACTTCGAAAGTACTCTTCCAAGTGTAGTACTTCGAAAGTACTCTTAAAAAGTATTGTACTTCGAAAGTACTCTTCCAAGTATTGTACTTTGAAAGTACTCTTCCAAGTATTGTACTTTGAAAGTACTCTCCCAAAGTATTGTACTTCGAAAGTACTCTTCCAAAGTATTGTACTTCGAAAGTAGTCTTCCAAAGTATTGTACTTCGAAAGTGTTTTCCGGGGTATTGTTCTTCAAAGCACTTTCCGAAGTACTGCAATTCAAGCATTGAAGTTCAAAGTACTCTGCGAAGTGCCGCGCTTCAAGTATTGAACTTCAAAGTACTCGCAGAAAAATCGCACTTCAATTATTGAACTTCAAATACTATTCGAAGCACCGTATTTCAAGTGCAGGACTTCAAAGTACTCTCAAAATATTATACTTCACAAGTAATATACTTCTGAATTACTGTACTTCAATAGTACATCGCACTATCGCACATCAACCATCAGAATCCAATTTTCCTGATGGCAGCTTTTAACCTCGAGGAGCAAAAGAGCGCAAATGTCAGACCTTAAGCAATAAAACAGTATTTCTGGAAAATACAGCGGCTTTTTAATCTGCGACTGCGGTGACTGTCCTCAAGAATAAGACTTGGAGAAGGGCGGAGGATTTGGAAGTCGAAAACGGTAGGAGACCAAGGATGAGACGTCTCGAAAAAGCGAATGAAGGTAATAAATACATGCTGGGCCAGCAAGCGGCCAGGATCGAGAGCGATCTTTTTATCGTTGTATACAAGGATCTGATGTTCTTCATGCACTCCTCGCTAATAACTTATCCGGAGGATCCGGATCGCGGGCGGCGAGTTCTTGCGCGTCTATAACGATTTCGACTCTCCGTTTCTTTTCGTCGTCTATCCGGTAAGATCGGTAACTCGTCCTCTCAGCCCCTCCTGCGAGACGTCTCCGTAAGATCGCGATCTGTGTGGTCCTCGTGTCAAAATGTGTCAAAACTCGAGTTCCGAGCGAGCCGGGCCGACTCGGCAAAAAAGCAGCCGTCCAACAAATTAACGGAGTGCCAACCGATCCTACCGATCGTTCCCATCAATACGTCGCGCTTCCTAAATACCCTTTTTACATTTTTACTCAATAAAATAACAATGAGTAGTTTCAAGAAAAAAGAAAAACTCGTCCTGTCTTCCCAGACGATGAAGATCGAGGGCCCGAGCCAAGAACTGACTCCTACCAAGGTAATGACTCCAGGAGCCTCTCCTGTTTCCAGGCAATTGAGAAAAGCAAGGTCGCCCTGAAGGAAGAGGCATTACCGATAAACCGGGCGCTCCGGGTGAATCGATCGCGCGGATGAGCGCGTGTCGTCGCGCGAGAAACATTTGCTCTCGGACGTGCGGCTGCGTTGATAGAATTTACGGCCCGCGATAGAAGCTGGCCACACACGTGTGCGCTCTGGCTCTCTCTCTCTCAACTCTGACTCGAACGACGCGAGATCAAGGGAGAATCGAAGGTGCAAACTCGCGCCTTCTTTTTCGTACCCGTGGAAAGTCCTGATGGGATCGGCAAAGAAATCGGCCGATAAATACTTGTAACACGCGACGGCAGCACCAGCAGCCTCCGCTACTCTCGACTCGAGGAAAAACATATCAGCGATAGCGCTAGTGTAATCACGCTTCGTCGTTGCAACCACAGATGCGCTACTTATCGCCTCGGTTACATCCAAAGAGCTTGCGCGTCTCTCGCTCCAGCCTCGAGGAGACGGAGACGGCCGAAGCGTTAAATTCATGAAGGCTCTTACCAATCATCGCCTTCTCATTCGCCATTTCGTCCTTACTTTACGACCGTATGCTGCACATATAACGCGTCTGTCCCCTACTACCGATCCCTCTCTCCAGCGACGATCGTTCGATGGATCGTCATTCGAACGCGCACGTCCCGAAGCTTGCGGAATAGAAAATTGTCGAGAACGAATCAACGTGCTTCATCTGTTTTTTTTTTCTTCATTCTTGATATTTATTGCGCTGCGGAGCTATATTTTTCGTTATCGATATTTTTTGTAATTTTTTTTTTTCAAACAAGCAACAGCTGATGAGGACGTGGATTTATCCGGTGAATTTTGAAAGATCTAGAAAATGGTTGATAAGAAAAATCATAAATATTTCTTCCGTGACTCGTACGCGCCTGGGATGCCGGGAGATTAAAATCGAAGCTAAATCCACACAGGCGACAAATGGCGTTTTATTGTAAGATAGAATCGGACTACTGATTTTCTATGGGAGCAGAGAAACGTCCCACGTGTTCTCTCCATTTTTCTCGCATTGTGCGAACTGAATGCGAACACGTTACGATCGCTCCTCGTTCCTCATTGATCATTCGTGTTTTTCCATTTTCTTTTTTTTTTGTTTGACTTTTTTTTCTTCGTGAATTTCCGAACGAACGTTCGTCCCGATATTGCTAGCTGGATCGAGATTTTCCGAGATCTGCGTGATTTCAGATGATTAACTGGCCTCGATCCAGCCATGATAAACCAGTTAGCGAGATCGCAGCTGTTACGTCAACTTTATGAAAAAAATATTTCATCTCGAATTTGTCCATAATATAGATCGATATCTGCTCGTTGACGTCTCTTACCACTTTTTTCCGTCTTAATTCGTCCCGGGTATGATTTCTCTTGTCGCTTTTTTAATTTTGACAAATTACCGGTGTATCGCATATTTCAAAATATTCAAGCAAATGTCATTTCCTTGAGAGATTTCTTTTAAAAAAAAATTACTGGTTTAATATTGCCGATGTAAATTCCTGTTTGCATAAGTTTCCAATAACCAGGACGTCAAATTCAACAATTTTTTCATATTTTTGTATTTTTTTTTGGAAAAAGCGTGACGTCAGTCGATAGAATTTTGATAAAACGAATGAAAACATCACTCGATTTGAAAAGGAGCTCATTTGTATTGAAATTGATGCGAATATCGAAAACGAGTCAATTCCGTAGTCTATCAGGGACAAAATGTCGATAATATAAATTACCAGTGTTTCGATATGTCCAATACATTTACGAAATACTTTCCTCGTATATCTATCGAATTTGGAAATACGTAATAAAAAAAATCGGAATAGTTTAAAAAAAGGTAAAGACCTCGGTCTCTAATTAATAATTTTTCAAAAATGTGGAAAAACCGAGATCTGGATTTCCATTTCTCATTATTTTATTTTCGAAATTGATGCGAATATCGAAAACGATTTCCTAGTCCATCAGAGACCAAATATCAATAAATATAAATCAGAATGTTCCAACATGTCCAATAATTTACGAAATAATTTCCTGAAATGTGTCCATCGAATTTCAAAATTCCTAATGTCTCCAAAACTAATAAAATTTGAATAATAATATTTCAAGAATACAGAAACAGCAAAGATCTGGATTTTTATTTATTTCATTACTTTATTTTTGAAATAAATGCGAATATCTCGAATGAGTCAATTTTCTACTTCGTCATGGACCAAATGTCAATAAATATAAATCACAATATTCCACGTTCAATAATTTACGAAATAATTTCCTCAAATGTGTCAAATCCAAAAAAATCCGAATATCTCTAAAACTATAATAAATTTCCTCATAATAATATTTCAGGAATCCGAAAAGAACAGAGATCTGGATTTCCATAGATTTTACTTCTGGTAATTGAGCTCTTGGAATAATGAAACGTTCGTCATTTATCTCAGAGCGTACGAGGCACGAAAGCCGGTAGTGGGCAAGCGTTTTAATCTCCCAATCTCAGCGTCCATGGAAAATATACTCTCATACAATTTATATGTATTGCCCTACCGTTACTCAATTCACGTGTACAGTGTGGATCGCGTGGTTTCGTTCCTTTCTCACGTCGTGCGAGAGGCTTACGCGCCGGAATACATTTCAATGTATTTACGTCCACTTTTATTCGTATGACTGGAAATATTTCTATTCGTTTCCGATTAAAATCTAACCATACAAATTACGAACAGCCAGAGCCCGGAGTTTAACATACTCACTCCACATTTATACATATTTACCTGAATTTTTATTATTTCGTACATTTTTCAATCTCCTCGGAAAAACACGAAAAAAAATTTAAAAAAAAAACAACGAGCGCGCGTGCATCTGAGATTCGTTCGGAATTTATGCGCCCGTGTGTATTAGAAATTTTATAATATTTAGATGAAAGGTTTAGTGTACACGATACGGGGGAAAAACGGAGTTTGGAATGCGAGGACTGTCTGGGAATTGCTCGTGAGCGAGAGAGAGAGAGAGAGAGAGAAATCTCTTCTTACTCGCGTGTCGGGATAGCATAGCGATCGCGGTCTCATCCTTCTTGGCTCTCTCAGCTCCAGCAGTCTGTCGTCGCGATTAATTAAGCCCGCTATACGTACGAGGTATAAGCCTCGCGCTCATATATACCTTTTGCCACGATTACCTTTCTTCCTCGCCTCTCTCCTGGGCTCCAAACATTACGACTTATTCAGTATCCGAGTTAGTCACTCTCTCTCTCCCTCTCTGGTTCGGGCCTCTCTTCCCCTCTTTTTACCCTCGGGACAGGCCATAAGCTTTCCGCTTATCCGACACGTGATTAGAAGTCACGGGCGATGCTTTTATTCCGTGCCATTATGCACCTACACTCTGCAATTCGGAATCGAAAATTCATGGAGAATCCTCGAGGCGGTTTCATTTTCTTTGGTGATATTAAGTATTTTGCGTGAAAATTAATTTGCTTGGGGGAATTAATGAAATTTTTCATTACGAGGTGCCAAAGATTATTTCATTACATTTTATTAAATCGAAAAAATCAGTTTTTGATCAAATTTTTGATCGGTTTCACTCAATGTTTGATCAATTAGCTAATTTTTTTAAATTAATTAACTTAATTTTTGATTAATTGACTCAATTTTTGATTATTTGATTCAATTTTGGATTAATTGACTCAGTTTTTAACTTCACTTTTGATCATTGGACTCAATTTTTAATCAATTGACTCAATTTTTGATTAATTGACTCAATTTTTGATTAATTGACTCAATTTTTGATTAATTGACTCAATTTTTGATTATTTGATTCAATTTTG
>JAPYYX010003515.1:0-10637 GCA_030522605.1 Cremastinae sp. B BG-2022a | reverse complement strand
TGCTGGAATGAACCATGGCAATAGACGGTTCTAAATGGAAGGGAATATCGTGATTAAAGCTAGAAGCTGTACGAAAGGAAACCAACCGAACTAACTAGTTATTAATTGTTGTCCCGGTTTGAGAAGGGAACTTCTTCTCGGGATCGGAACTCGCGCCGTCAGATAGGAGCAGGCATTTGAAGAAACGTCACTCACTTATTTATAGAAAAACCAGGCGTGAGATTTATTTATAATATTTAGTCGGATCTTACAGTTGTTTCACAAAATTTAAACACAATAATTTTACTCTTGTTGCCGAAAAATATTTCACTTTGATCAATTCGATTCGTGTCCCATATTTCATAGATTATTTATTTGTGCGAGTGTTTTAAGTTCATATTTAATCCGTTTAATGTTTTGAATTTGCACAATTGTATGAGGTGACCGTGACCCCCGTGGGTCGGGTCCCCGATTTTCCGTTGAGCTTGAAGTCAAAACTTGAACTAACTGCGTTTTTGACGAGGAGCTCGCTTCGAGCTCGCTCGTTTTCGAAAAACGCTGATTTTGAAAATTAGCAAACTCGTGAGACCCGGTCGAAAGCGGTTAGCTGAGTTTGCTTATTGCTGATGTGTAAAAATGCGAATGCGTTCGATTCGAATCCGGTCGGTGTTAAAGATAAAATTAACAATTTTGAATTCGCATCCGGTCGGCGATAGAAATAAAATTAACAATTTTGAATCGAAAAATTTCAACAGTTACGAACCCAGGATGTAACAGTACGTGATTATCCTTGTGATTATTTAAAGCAGTAAAAACAGAATGTAAAGAAAAATTGAGTGGAAGTTTTTTGGACTCTGTATTTCGAGTCCCTCAAATGTCAAAAGGGAAAGATAAAAAAGATAGACTTTTTAAGCTTGGAAGAGTAACGAATGCGAGAGAAAGGATAAATGTGAATGTTGCGTGGTTATAACGAAGTCATTTGCGTGTTCCTCCGGGCTGTAACAACGGTACGACGGTCTCGAATAGAGTCGAGGGGGCCTCGAGTCGCTGGCTTGAGAAGAATGAGAGCAGTGTTTCTATGTCCACAGTGAAATAGAGAGAGGTGACATCAGAGAGTCGGCATCTCCACAAAGCTTTTTCCAAGTGAGGTCACGTTGGATGAGTGACGTGACCTCTTAGACCTGGAATTATGCACCTAGAAAACTATGAGGCCGAGTCAACTATTCGGTTGTACTGCCACCAGTCAAGAATCACAAAAGAGAAATTCTGTTAAGAGGTTGCTTTGAAAGAAGACCTGTCATTTTTCACCGCAAAAATGCATTAAAAAAACTCATAAGAAAATCAAATTTCTGTTTTCTCCAGGAAAAAAAAAAATTGAAAAAAATGATATTCAGAGGGAATGTGAAATTTTCAAAATTTATCTTCACGATATTAATTGACGAAACTTTCGAAAAAAGTTCAAAAGAAGTGAATAACAGCAAAGACAATGGACCGAGGACGAACACGTACGAGACGTGAAATTTAAGAGTGCTGAATCGAGTTTGAGAGCAAACGAGGAGCCTCGAAACCCGAATATACGACTACTACGTAGAATTCATTTTTATTGCAACACGAGCGAGGCCAGACTGTGTTTATTGCTGTCGAGTGTATAACTCCGCTGCACCTGATTCTTGTTTAAAACGAAAAAAGAAATCAAAACCGAAAAAAAGAGAGGATAATGGCCCTGAGGTAAGAAAGTAGAAGAATAAAGGAAAAAAAGAACGAAAAGGAGGATCAAAGGAGGAAAATAAGAATGAGATAAGAAAGAGATGAAGAGCGGGGGGGGGGGAGAGAAAAAGAAGGAAACCAAGGATAAGGAAGTATAGGAAAAGGAGAAAACGAAAATGGAAGAAAAGGAAAGAAATAAAAGAAAAGGAAGGCGAGAATCCTGCCAGGAAATAACAATGAGTGAGACGAAGCTAATTTCACGCTTGGCTTACATCGACTTGGAAAATAGGCGACGAGTGCACCAGATGTCTCTGAGTACCATCCTCAGGCGGAGTACAAACTCCGCAGCTGCCCTCACCCTGCCAGCTTTTCCCTCTTTCCCTGGACGAAGGAGGAAGGAAAGGAAAGCTTCGAATTACACGTCCCACGCAACATGCGTTTTTCAACCCCCTTCACGTTCTTTGTCCCTCTCCAACACGGACCTTACACCCATGCGGGTGACATCTGGAAGTGACCGGTTGTGGAGAGCTTAATCGGTCTTCTTGAAATTGTCTTTATTGAGGATAAAGATATCAGCTAAGTTTCCGCTTACTTATCAATCAAGGAAAACGAATGTTGGCGTCATTAGTCCACTTATCAATCAGGAACAACGAATGTCAGTATTGCCCGCTTGCGTCAAATTCGCTCAAACAAGATTAGACACGGTCCGAGATATCCGAGATGGGTATTTCGAAAGTCAAATAAAATGTGGCTGAATTGAAGTGATTCGGAGAAACAACAAAAAATTGAGTCACGTTTAACCTCCTCTAATTTTGAGATCTACAAACATTGCAATGTCAAAGAAATCCATTTAAAACAAATTCATCGTACCACTTTTGAAATATGAGCGTTTAAAATTTCACGAAAATACATGCACTCTTCTGCAGCCCACAAATATTTTACCGGCAATGACAGAATCGTGCAGATTTTAGTCATTTGATGGCACAATAAAAAATCATTGTACGAAACCTTAATTCAACTTCAATTCAAGTTCAAAAACTCTAAAATAAAATTCTATTCTTACGAGCGACAGAAAGTCAAGGTATATGATTTCTTCGGTTACTTTATCTTATCTTATCATCACTCGTTAATTACATCGTGAAAATAATCTCAGATTAATTTATTTTTCCTTATACTTTATGTTTATGATATGCTTCTGACAATTAGATAATATTTTACGAGTTCAGAAATTAGCTCAGAAGTTGCAAGATAAGGTGTGATTATTTGAAGTGCCCAAAAATCGAAATCGTCAGTGTTCAAAGAGTCAATCAGTAAGAAAGTGTTTCAATCGTTTCACTCAAAGTTTAAAGCTTTTTCATATACTTACAGACCAAAAAACGACATACTGAAAATTTTTCAGTATGGAAGGCATTGGAAAAGGGATTTTTTCTTTTCGAAAAAAAAATGCATCCTTCAATTTGGGATTGGGAACTTCATTCATCGGACTTTTCTTACTGACCAGTCCCGCGAGTAAGCTCATGAAGTAGTAGTATTTAGGATTATTCCATCTCTGTTTTTACATATTACAATGTTTAAATTGAATAAAAGATTTTTTTTCAAAATAATTTTTGTGGTAAATATTTGAGTAAATATTAAAACCTTATTTGTCCATATAGAAAACTTCTCACCAGTTCTGCCAAAATCGGGTAAGCTAAAAACATGTTCAAAATTTCATCTGGGAAATCAATTTTGACTACAGCATTTTTAGAAAAGTGTTGATAAGGCTATGACCGATTATTTTCATACATCAATCAGCTTTTATATTCAGTGTTTTAATATTCTTTAATGTTTCTAATATGATGGTGTTTCATCAGTTGGTACCTGCTACTCTAAAGTCTGCTGCGAAACTGGTACGTAACAAATAAGATCATCAAATTACATAAATTTCGGAAAAAGCTAAATTTCTGTAAATGGAAAATTTTTTTAACAGCTAATTCCTTTTTGGCCAGCATGGATTTTCATGTGGACCCCTGTGACGATTTTTACCGATACGCTTGTGGAAATTTTGTCAACAATGCCAAAATACCAGAACATAGAGAACAGATTACTAATTTTATCATTCTCAAACGCGAAATATTGAAACAACTCAACCAGAGTCTAAGTAGCAATCGCAGAAGTGACAGTAGACCATTGAGTCTTCTGAAAAAGACATATCAGTCTTGCATGAATACCGGTAAATAATGTTTTCAAGTTTACTTTTCCTTTCGCGAAATGACATAGGGGGCATTTTATCAAAATTCATTATAAGTCGTCAGAACCGTATCCGCCGTCTTTCTTCTGCCATTGTTGTCAATTGTCAATCACAGCGAAATTCATTTGTTGTGCTTAATAATTTATTTGTCATCTTTTTCAGAACTAATCGAGAAGGTAGGACTTTCTGAGATCGCTAATAACATAAAGCATTTAGGTGGATGGCCAGTGGTCGATGGTGATTCTTGGAATGAGGCCGATTTCGATTGGTTAAACGCAACTCACAAATCACGAATATTCGGATACGATGCCAATATTTTATTTAGCATTCAAGGCCGTACTTTTACGTTATCAAATGGGTCTGTGGAGACAAAATTAACTATTCGTCCACCAAGTTTTTACCCTCATCAAAGGTATTTGAAGAATGACACATTAACAAAGGCTTATTTGAAATATGCGAGAGCCCTAGCTGAGGCATTTGGTGCTGAAAAAGGACGTGCAGCTAATGAAACGTTAGAAATGTTGGATTTCGAAATGAACTTAATAAATGTAAGTACATGTATCATTTATTCATATTTCTATCACAAAAGTTAATTTTCATAGTCTTATCATCAGTTCCAAAATAACTGCATATTAGTAAGCACCAATAATTAGGTGATTCTTTGGCTACTGTCATTTTAACTTGGGTAAATTGTTTTTGCAATATGCATAAGCAACACGAGAAAAAAGTTTTATCAATTCTCACAGATATCGTCAATGGCGAAAAAAGATCAGTTCTGGGAAAGGTGGTCCATTTCTGAATTCAAAAAAAAATATCCAACTATACCCTGGTCCAGATTTCTGGAAGCTCACATGCCAACGAATTTGACTGTTCCTGAAAACGACACAATTGTAGTGAATGTAGAATATGTTCGGAACATGGTATCGCTGCTCGCACAGACGTCCAACAGAACGATCGGAAATTTCATTATGAATGCAGTCGCTAACTCTTTGGTGCCTTTTTTGAATAATCAAGTACGTAAAGATAAACTCGCTTTCTATACCTTGATATCCGGAGAAACGAATTACGCTGAAAGATGGGAAGATTGCGTTGGAGAAATCAATAATCTGCTTCCTATCGCCATGAGCTCCGTATACATTCAACAACATTTTAAACGAGAAATCCAGCCGTTAAATGAGGTCCGCGATATATTTAGACATTTAAAAGAAAAGTATATCGACCTCATTCAACAGGTAACAATTTGATGAACATGACTTAACATCCATTACTTGTTGTTTTGTGAGATCCAGTAATTGATGATTTTTTTTATTAATATGCAGAGTAATATATTAGACTATGAAAGTAAAGTGAAAGCACTTGCTAAACTTGCTGCCATGTTTACTTACATCGGATATCCGAAAGAGTTACTGAATGATCAAGTTATCAACGAATATTACAAAGAACTGGAACTTCCGAATGGCACTTTTCTGGAAGTCGCATCGAAAATCAAAAAATTCAATGACTACAAGAACAAGGCGAACTGGCAAAAAGTTTTGATAAGACCTAATTGGAAAGACTTTGCGAAAGCAACTTTATTGGAACCTTTTTACAGGACTTATTATAACGCTATACGTGAGTCTTTTCGATAATTAATTAAAGTTTGATAGATACGTACGAAATAATTTTTAATGGAACACTTGACATTAACATACATTTTTTTGAAGAGATGCCCGCAGCTATTCTGCATGGTGTTGTATTTAACAAATTCCGACCAAAATACGTGAATTATGGTGGATTTGGAATGTTATTCGGTCACGAGATGAGTCACGGCTTTGACCCATCGTGTATGAAGTACGATAAGGATGGCAATAATCTTCCCGTCTTGTCTACTCAATCTCAAAAAGATTACCAGAAACGCATCGAATGCATCATTAATCAGTATTCGAATTACACTGTGAAGGAAGTTGGAATCAATGTAAGATTTTTTCATTTTGACTTTTTCACTTATCATGTACAGTCCGCCCTCTCAATAAGCCCGCCAATGCCCCTGAGGGTTTTTACGAGAACTCGACTACCCCCACCAGGCGCGTGCTCCGCGCTCACTGACTCGCTCTGTCTCTCTCAATCTTTTCGGTTTCCAATCCTCGCATTAAGCCCGGTCACTCGAGCGACTGTTATTATGCTTGTTTGGCCAATATTTACATTGTTGTCGACTAACCGAAGTTACGGTTTATGTAGTTTAGACTGTGTAGACTGAGCGGGCTTAATGAGAGGTACGTCTGCGAAACCACTCGAGCTCAAATTTCGTGTCAGAGTGGGGGAACGCTCGAGCCCGAGAAAGCGGGGAACCGGGCTTATTAAGAGGGCGGACTGTGATTCATGGACAAGGTTGCACTTGCAGAAAGTTGCTACTGTATAAATGGCTGATTTATTCGACTGATCACGAAATTACTTTGTTCTCGCAGGTAGACGGCAATAAAACTGTGAACGAAAACTTTGCCGATATCGTGGGCACAAAAATTGCATACAATGCTTACAACGAATGGGTTGCCGAATTCGGAGAGGAGAAAAAATTGCCTGGGATCAACAGGTCTCCAAAGCAGTTGTTTTGGCTGAGCATCGCGAACTTATGGTGCAGCAAATATCAACCAAGCTATTTAAAGGATATGATTGTTGACGATGATGAAGAACACTCTCCTGCAGAAGCGCGAATCAATTTGTCGTTTAGGAACAATCGGGAGTTTGCGATGGACTACGAATGTCCACAGGGAAGCAAAATGAATCCTATTGATAGATGTCCAATTTTTTGAATGTTAGACATTTTTCAGTCTAAAAAAAAGTATTGTTTCATTGTATAATCTTTTTCTTGAATTTATTCATATATTGATAGGATAATTATTGATTGATTAACGATCAAGTTCTACTTTTTTTTTAAATTACAAAACAATCGAAAATAATATGTAACCGCAAACTTTTTCAAACTCTGTACCAAATAAAAAAATGTTAGCAAAAAAACATTAAAAATTGTATGAAAAAGCTTCAACGAAGGAATACGGAATCGTCACAATATTGTTCGCGCGGTTTCCACTTATCTGCGGCAGGAATAAAGGCTCGGGGAGACAGCGACAGAAAATTCTCGAGTTTACGTGGATTCGCAGCGAATCACGTGACGGTAACAAAAGAACGAGAGAAGCAAGGTAGAAAAAAATGGAGACAGAGCAAAAAAAAATGTTGAAAAAAAAGAAAGAAGAGAAAGGCGGAGATGGATGTGCAGGAAAGCTTCGCCATCCAGAGTGAGTTCGAGCCGCCAGCCGGTCTCGTAAAATTGCGCGAGCACCAAGCGCAAGCACCATTAACTTCGTCGGCGTTTTATTGCCGGCAAGGTTTTTTGATTGGCTCGCGAATCATCTCTCTCTCTCTCTCATTCTCATTTACTCTTTCCTCCTCTCGCTCGCTCTCTGTATACTCGTCCGGAGTTTCGTTACGCTCTCTTACGTAAATATGGGACAATTATAAATCTCTCGACGATCCCCACTCTTTCCTAACCTATATCCCATCACAATTATTTTATACCTATTTTTGCCAAGCTAAATCGCGGTTTACGGTGGGAATCGCGTTCTTTCTCGAATGCTCTGTTTAATGGTACAATCAATAATGCGCGAACGATATGTTGATGAGATTCTTAGCTTTTTTTCAACAAAACTCAAATCAGCCTTGAGGGGCTTTTTTTCTTGACAGAAAATGAAGTTTAAATTCATAAATCACTTCTGACTTATTTCTTTTATTGGTTCTAGTATGATGTTGATTTTTATTTATTTTTTATTTCTCGTGTATTAAACGCGAATATAAACGATTAAATCGATAAAAGATTTTTCCCCTCGAGGGTGCATGCTGGAAAGCGAATTAAAGCTTTGAGGTTCATTCACCTAGTGGTAGTGGAACTATTTGAAAGCTCGGGTGGAATGAAAACAGAGGAGGAAACGGGAAAACATTTGCTGAAAGTGCCACGAACAGAAATTGACCGATTCGAAGAAAACGTCTCACGACTTTAATACAATTCTCAAGAAATCGTTTCCGAAAAATTTTCCATATTTATTTCACCGGGGAAAAATCGGGAAATAGAAAAATGTTTCCCGGAGGCAGGACGGTCAAAAATTCATCGACGAGTCTTTTGATCTTGAATCGAGCAGAAAAAAAGCTCGAGCAAACACTATTAATTCTCGATACAGACTTTAAATCGATCACCGCGAGCCTCCGTTTTTCTATTTCATCTCCCGATGGCAAGAAAAAAAGAAACAGGTCGAATAAAAAAGATTTCTGAATGGATTTCGGTTCCGGGTTTGTCATGAGAATAAAAAAAAAGAAGAAGAAAAAGGAAAAAATTGAGTCAACTAAGGAGTTGTCGATCCAGCGGCTCTTGCTCTCCTGGATCGCTTACATTCTTGTCAGCTTTGCATTCGGATAGGAAATCCCTCGCGAGCTTTCACCAACGTCTCCGACAGATCCTACCTTCTGAATCATTCATTTTTCCTTTCACATTTTTTTTTCTATTTTTCTGCCTATGCTCCACCGTCTTTCATGGTGATGTATTGCTTTTTCCCACCTTCCAGAAACGAATTTTTCTTCGAATATGATACAGTTTTAGTCCTTGTCAAAAGCTCACCGGGTCTAGTCATTTTTCTCGTGCTACAATGTTGTCCTGGGTTGCGGAAACGTGTCGCAAAAGGTTCCAACCGAAACTAAGCACTCTCGTATCTGTTTTCTTACCTCCGTATCTCGTAAACTCCAACCGCGTTATTTTTTTTCGGTTGATCCTCTTTACGCATATAACTCCGTTTTTTTTGTGAAAAATTATTTCCACGATCATGAGCATATTCCTTGCAAATTTGATTACTTGTCGAGAATATTGCATAATTATTCGAAAAAAATTCTTCAGAAAATTGGACTAAAGTTTTAGTAAAAATGATTTTTTCCGGTTGATCCTCTTTACGCATATTACTTCGTTTTTTTTGGGAAAAATTATTTCTACGATCATGAGCATTATGTTCCTTGCAAATTTGATTACTTGTCGAGAATATTGCATAATTATTCGAAAAAAATTCTTCAGAAAATCTGACTAAAGCTTCTGTAAAAATTATTACAATATTTTTGGCAGTGACATTTTTTATATTTGAAAAAAAAAATTGTTTTCTCGCGAGGAATTTGTTAGAAAAAAATTCCAGCTCGAGTCTTTTTCTGAAGAAAGCCTCTGCAGTTTTTTGAAGAACGTAGTTTTAAACTTGGTTCACAAGTAAAAAGAAAAAAGAAGCTCCGGGGATACAGCAGCGACGTGAAATCGAAATTTTTCGTAAAGTGGAAACATCGAGGCTGACTTGACCGAAAGAGAATTCCAACGAATCGGGAAAACGTCAAGTGAAGAAGTAAAAGTATCAAAGAGCTTTTCGAAAGCTCCGCGAGCGAGACGAAGATTCGTTTTTTTTTCTATTTACGAGGAACAAATTTACGATTGACTAAATCTGTTTCCGGAAGAAATAAACATGGAGGACCGTCGTGAGCCATTGAGAGGAAAAAAAGAATCACGCGACGATAAATCAGAGTGACAGTCAATGGAGAAAGCTCTTCCTTATCTGATTCTGCTGTTCTTGCTTATTTCGATATACATTCGACAAAGCTCTGCCACCGCGGAGTCGTTTCCTTCGCACTCGAGTACGAAGCGATGCATGAAAAACGAGGAACAAAACTTTAAGATTCGACCAAAGACGCCGAATGAATTCAAACGACAAAAATCACTAAATAAATTTTTCAAATAAAATAACAATTATAATGACGGAAAAATCAACTAAAAAAGTAAGTAATTTAATTAAAATCGTGATTTGAAAATGATTGAGAAAAAATAATTTTTTCATGAAATTTTAGTGAAAATTGATTTTTTAATTGTAGTCGAAACGAACCAGAAATGAAAGAAATAAACGAGTGACACGTTCTGGCTTTCATGATTTTTCTTTTGTCCCCGAAGGAAGCAAAAAAAGTCCCTTCAGAGTAGCCGTTATCTCTCTGCCTCGAACTTTTTTTTCGATTTTCCGTACCAATGGATTTTGATTTTTTTGTCTTGTTTCGTACGGGTTGTCAACTTCATGAAAAAGTGTCCTCTGGGACCCGGCGAGCTTTCCGTAAGGCTCATAACTGTGTTTTCGAAGTTGAACGTAAAAAAACGGAAAAGACTTTCGTGAAAGGAGTCAAAAAGGAATGAAACAAGAAAGCAGGAAAGCACGAATCGGTTCGTAGGAAAAAGATGCTGGTATAAGAAAAATATCTCGACAGTACTCTCTCGAAATACGTCGTCGACAAATTATAATAGAAAAAAATGTAAGCATTCAAACATGAAATATTGAAAGTATAATAAAATAAAATTTTCACAATTAAATCACCGATTTTATTGGACAAAGATCTGAATTTAAAGTATTTTCAAAAATTTTATACACGAACTGTCATTCGACTAGCGAATACTTGATCAACCACCTTAAGGATGTACTTGAGATACAATCCCTGCCAAAAGTGTCTTTTTCATAATGAATTGTTAAAATTTAGTCTTCGTTTTTTGTTAGAAAGTTGCAATTTTGTATCATGTTATTGACAATGATGGTCGATAGCTTGCTAAAGTTTTATTAACAATTTTCATATTATTTATTGTTTAAACAATTAAAAACAAAAATTTTAGACAAAATTGTTTAAACTCGGTTAT
>JAPYYX010003514.1:0-13840 GCA_030522605.1 Cremastinae sp. B BG-2022a | reverse complement strand
GGATTCTGGACTGCAATTTTTTTATTTTTAACATTTCAATTCCGAATTGTGAAAAATCCTTGATTTTTCTTCCTTTATTTTCGTTTATTCTGGTTTCGTCCTCGTTGTTCGCGATGCAAGGAACACGTATGCGATATGGAGAGACACACGCGAGTATTTCTCTCTTTCTCTCTCTCTTTAGTTTCTTTGCCGATCGCTCGCTTGCAAAACGGTTATACGACCGTGCGGCTAGCAGCCTGCCAACGCTATAACAGATTTATGCCACGCGTATGCGTGCTGCGTCCAGAGTAGACGAAAAAAGTTAAACTATCTTTTTTTTATTTTTATGCTATTTTTTACTTTTCGCTTTTTTTTACTGACAGACGAGTCGCCACGAATGTTCCAGACCGCGTTTTATTTCCCTCGTACCTCCTTTTCTCGCCTCCTCAATTTTCTCTTTGTCCAATCATGATTTGAGCGATGGGAAAAATCCCGTTTTTATCGATTTTTTTATTTATTTCGATATTTATTTCATTGGCGATTTATTGCTCGGTATTCTATTTCAGCTCCGTTTCTTTGGTGCTATATTTTTAGCTTTGAACAAGTTGAATAGTTTTGACAATTTGGAGATGTGTAAAAATTTTGTTTATTCGTTTTATTATTTTGGTCATTTTCTTTTTTTTGTATTGAAAAAATATTGGAGTATTTTTATAGACTTTGAAACAATCTATTGCTAAGAAGATTTTTAATTAATTAGATTATGTTTATAATTCTTTTTGGGCCAAGTTTTATACGCGTATAATTTTTGAACTTGTTATTTGATGTTTAAATTTAATTAGTATTTTAATTTAACTTTTCACTTCAACAACTTTGCTCACTTCACAATATATTTTTTTAAATATTTCTTTACTGAGAATTTAATTTGAATTCACAGGAAACTTTACCTCAGTAAAAAATATTTTATTTTAATAATTTCGCCATTTTGGCCGACGAGCACTTTTAAAAAATATTTTTCCGATGTTAATTTCGTTCAGATTCACAAACTTCACACAAACAAAACACAGATATTGAAATTTCTTTCTGCATCATAACTTCATTTAATTCAATCGGGAAATGATCAATCAATTAAAAAAAAAACTAAATCACTCTTTCAAACTCTCGAACACACGAAATTGTTATTTTCCAATTTTCGACCGAATCGTGAATTAGTGACTCGATAACGATTTATCGGATTTCGCGCTATCGCTCGGCCAATAATTCAACGATCGAGCAGATTCGTAGGGAATTTGCATTGGAATAAAGGAGAGCTCGCGTCGAAACGCGCGAGTCGTACATTCGAGAGCGTTTTCGTCCTGGTGAACGGCGATACGATCGCGAGGACAAGATCGGCGTGGACGGGACGTCCTGAAGCCGCGCGGGCACTGAGGCCTCCTGCCCCCCGTTTTCTTCCTTAGGAACTCGGAATCAAAGTGGGGAGAGTCACACACTCTTCGAGGGAAGTGTCTCTCTTCCTCCGTCTATCCGTTTCACTCTCTCTCTTTCTTTCTTCCTTTCTTTCGCTCTCTTTAGAGCTCACTCGATCGCACCATGCTCGTGGAATCGAGATGGAAACATTAAAGATGTGTTTAAGGTACAATCCACGATAAAATTATTTTTTGTTATAAATTTATTTTAGCAAAAGTTTTGAATTTTGCGAAAAAAATCTTTCGTTGGGTTCTTTCGCTCTTTTTAGAATTCGATCAATTGTGCGATGCCTGTGAAATCGAAGTGGAAACTGAGAACAATCGCAAGCTACGATTATGAGATTTTTTTCTTTACGAATTTTTCGTACAACATTGAATAATTGAACATGAAAAAAATTGTGATATATTACTTTCGATCAGGAGAATGGTGCTTTGGTTGAGTTATTGATGAGAATTTATTCATTCATTAATAAAAAAAAAATTTTATTTTAAATTTTAAATTGATCAATTTTCGATTCTTGTGATTTTTTTACTACGGAATTCTGTTACACTTCTTTTGGAAAAATAAACTTGAAAAAAACTATAATCCTTTTTTTTGTATCAAAAAAATTGGAAGGCGTAAGTCGAGCTTTCGATGACAGTTTAAAAAAATATTTCATGACACATTAATACAGGAAAGTAAAAAATATTAAAATTGAATGTCAAAGATACGGGGCATTAAAGATCATTCAGATTTTATCGAATTTGATTATTTTTATATATTTTTTTTAAAAAAATTTCTGACTTCGTTTTCAAACTGAAATTTTCATATGTTTCCTAACGTACAGGCCCAAAATTAAATTGAACATTAAATAAAATTGATTAAATTTTATGAAAATTAATCGAATTCGAATATTGCCCTATAAGAGTAAACAAAATATAAAAATCACAATGCATCATCTTAATAACAAATTACAAAAAAATCAACTTTACACAATGAAAAAATGACCAAAAACCCAAACGTCACACTTCAATAATAAATATCTCAAATATTTGACAGTCAATTTCATTAAAATCGTGTGAGTTATTTGACATCACCGTTACCTCAACGTAGTGTAAATTTGAAAAGATTCTGTCAAAATAAGTACTCGGATATAATGGTTCTTAAACAAAAAACGCGCTCCCACCTTCCCAACTGCGCCATAACCATACCGCCCGCAATCAGGGTCTCTTTTACGTCTGTATCGCATTCCCATTCCGCGTCCAGAGGAAAGAGAGCAAGAGAGCAAGAGAGAGCAAAAGGGAGTAAGTAAGATAAAGAGAAACGGAGAGAAATAACGAAAGAGAGTAAGAGAAAAAGATCGAAAGCGAGCAAGATATCCCGGCGCGTTTTCCGTCTGGTCTCGTGTGAAGGAAGGGTGTACGCACGCACTGACACAGGTGCGCGTTTACGCCCACCGCGTTCTCCCGCTCTCCGGGGCCGCGTCCCTTTTCTCGGAGCGAAGGAACGCGGCGAAACGCCGTCGGGATGACTCGAAGGCGAAGAAAGAGAGAGAGAATATCTTTGATTTTCTCTCCTCTTCGCTCTTCCTCTCTTCTTTATAAATATCCTGAGCCTTACGAGACTCTATACGAGGCCTTACGATGAGCGTTACGCGGGAATCCCCACTCCTGGATTTTCAGCTCCCCACTATTTTATAAATTTCCTGGACTCGTTGGGCCTTGTCTTCCCTCACTTTTATATTAGAGACAGAGAGTGGGGGTGTGTTTATATTCATAAAATGAAGTCAAGATACTTGATGAGTCCAAAAAGTTCTTTTGGACACTTTTTTGATTTGTGTTGACATTTTGAATTTTTTTTTTTTTTTTTTTTTTTTCAGGCAAAAGACTTTCTCATTTTTCTATCAGATTTAACGAGTTAGTGTTTTTAAAGATTTTTTTTTTGAATTTTTTATACTGTAAAATTTTAGTAAATGAATTTTTTCATTGAAGTCTTTTTTGAATTTTTTATATTCTTAATTCGTATTTAATTTTCGACATCTCGTGTAATTTATACTTGTTAATGCTGGACACTATAAAATTTAATTCATTTTTAGATACGGTTTTTGGTAATTTATTTCTTACGATTTTTTTTATGTTCTTCGCGTGTTTCTCCCCACCATGAAAATTTTCTGGAGACATAAAATCAGAGAAATACTGATATCGAGCTTTTTCATAACTATCCTGTTTGCGTATGCGCGCGTTCCGATTTGCGAATCACGCGCGGTTTCTCGAATTACCGGCCGCTAGTCGCTATTCGCCGGACCCCGTTCCAAACAAATTGTGTTTCCGTTCGGCACGGCTTCCCCGGTGGCGAGGAATCCTGTTTTCATCAAACGTCCGCGGACTAATTGGAAAAATTCAGCATCTCTTACGACTATTTTCTCCCTTTTAATGATGAAATCCTTTTACGCGTTATTTAAGATTTTAAACGTGAAATTTTCTTAGTGACTCGTTTATTTGTTTAAATTTTTTATATTTTAAATAAAATTTCTCAGCCTTAATTTTTTTCACTTTATTACAATTCTATTTTTTCTCATAAAATTCTTTTTTTATTTTATTGATTCATTTAATTTTATATATTTAGTTTTATTTGTTTTTTAAGATAAAAATTCTTTCGAGTTTGTTTTTCTCTGTTTTCGTTCCGATCATAAAATTCGCTTGATAACTGTAAATTTAGCTTAAAGAGTGACGTCATAAAATCCAACTCATAACTGTTCCCGTGTGAGCTTTTTTTTCATTCATGAAATTCCCGAAGAATTTTCCACTATAGTGGAGAGTCTCGAGCCTTGCCCGAGTCGTAAAATCCAGACGATACTCGAGATAAAGTGAAAGGCTCTTGACAATGGGAGAATAAAGATTTTTTTTTCAAATGTTTTTCTTCTTCTTTTATTTTTTTCGAATCATTCCCAGTGATGATTAATTTTCGGATCTGAGGCAAAACATCGAGCTCCATAATGATAATGGACACCGAGTCTAATGCATCGCTTTTATATACGTTTTTTAGAGCTGGAAATGATTCAACTTTAAATTTCGTTAGATTATTTTTCCCTCTTCCTTCGTGACCTTAATTGTCGACTATCCAATTTCGAATGTATTTTTAGGTGCGGTAAAAAAATATAAGAATTTCCTATATTGAAATTTGTTCATATAAATTTGAATATATAAACAAAATTGATTGTGAATTATTTTGAAAATGAAATATTTTCTATTATGCAAAATCACCGTAAATAAATTATAACTTGCTTGAAATTTAATACTGTTTTACAAAATTGTTATAAAGTTTATTTTTAACAAAATATTAGGGAGATTACTAATAAAATTTTTCTTTAATTTTTGGGCAAAGTGAGGAAAAAATTGAGGAATAATTTTTTATATTCCATGAAAATATTCCCCTCATGGATGCACCTTGTGAAAGGGTTTGTGCACCTTGCACCAAAATGTATAATAAACCCTGCTGGGTGGGCATCAAATCCGAAAGGTGTTTCTTTAAAAAAATCGTACATGCACCTGTTCCATTTCTGCCAATATTTAACGAGTAAATAAAAACAATAAAAAATTCACTGCAAAATTTTCTCAAGAAATATTTAAAAAATTAAATTATAAACAAAAATTATCATCAAAATATATTTAAAATAAATAAATTTCTTATTCCATAACTAAAAATTTCTTATTTGTTATACGAGAATATTCAATCGCTCGATGTTTCATAATTTTCGAAACTTTGTTTAGAAAACTTGACAGTTGCTTTGTCTTTCCTTAAAAAGATGCGAAGGAGATAATGTCGGGTTATTCGTCATCGGGACATAAAATCTCGGGAGCATAATAGTTAAGAGGATAGCCGGCTGTGACAACGTTTTATCGGAAAGTCGGGTCTGCCTTTACGGAGTCTGAACTCTGACCTCACTCTTGCGAGAGGCTCACGGCGAAGGCCGGGGAATCCTCGATGGGACAGGTGGCACGCGGTGAGAGCCCCCTTCGCCCTTTCTTACCTCAACCGACGATTTCTAGATACTTCGTGAACCAAGTTTTATGCTCACGAGACTAAAAGCCTTGTAATATCGTTTCTCATTTTTATTCCGCAATTTTTTATTCTCATCTAGTCACGAGCTTTGTTGATTAGTGACTGCCGCGTGCTTAATCGCTGCCTTTATCGTAACTTCCATTGCAAATAGCGTGTAATTTGTTTTACTTTACATTCGTCATCGCATTTTCTTCCACTTGAAGTATATTTACCTTTTAATATTTTTTTCATACTGTTAGTATGCAATTATCTTTATTTTTATTTTTTCAGTATTTTTGTAAAGTAAACGTAATATTAATTAGTTAATTTATTACTTCATACAAGTAGATTTACTGCTGAGCATTTTTATTTTTGATTTCCTGTTATAATTGTCACGGAGAATTTACATCGATGAAATATTGCCTGTTTTTTTCTTAATTTAGACTTTTTTATATATAATTATAAAATTAATCGATTTTTTTACTGTTAATCACCACAGAGATTCGTATTGTATTGTAAATTGTAAATTTTAATAGATATTGTAAATTAATTGTTTACAATTTTCGTTTGTTAGAAAAATTTTTATAAACAAATTTTTGGTCTCACATAAAAAAAATTTATTTTTCATTAATTGTTATATGGAAAAAAATTCCAGAGGATAGGACAGCTATTTCTTAGGTTTCTTGGCTCAGGATGATAAAAAAGGTCTCGCGGGTGGAAAAGTCGCGCAATGACTTCACCTTCGCTTATTCCCACAGTGGACTCATTACAACTTCCTGGGCGTTTCCGGGAGGGGACAAGAGAAACGCCTTGGATTTACTCGCTCGCGTGAGTTCTTGCACTAGAATGTTGCGAACGACGGTTGAAAATTGACCGAAAGAAATGAGCCAGAGCAAAATGGACATTCGTGGTAAAACCTCAAGAGTAATAAAATATTTTCAAAAAATTGTTCCAAAACGTAAGAAACAAAAAAAATTTTTGCATGTAAAAATTTTGTTCAATTGATGTAAGTTGATGTAAAATTTAACGAATTTTTTTCAAGAAAAGCCACGACAACGCCTAATTACTTGAAAAGAAAATTTCTTTTGTTCTCTCTCGATAAATTTTTTTTCGAATTTGTCCCAGTTCATCTGCGTTTAATGATAGAGGATTTTTCTTTTTCCTGGTGTGTCAATCACGAGGCGAGGATTGATCCTGTTTTACTCCACGGTTCCAATAAGTGTCGTATCGAGAGCCAATCGTCCCGATATGCGAGAACGTGCTCGCGATCCAGACATTACCGTCACGATCGACGTGCCCCCTTCACTGGAAAAGTGGATTGGAAAGCGGGACACGCTTTACTTTTTCTTCCACATCTTCTTCGATCTTGCGAATTATACCATTTTTTTCATCTCCATTCGCGACAGAGGTCATCTAAATTCCATACGAAATTGAAATAAGCTCATAATTCCATTTTTTACATATTATTATTATTATTTTTTTTTAACTTGTAAAATTATGGTAAAAAAGTTGTTAATTGATTTTGTACTTGATGTACAAAAAATGTATTGAAAAATTTAAATTAAGGTCTAAGGGAATTCTTATCAGGAATTGTACACGACTCGTAAACTCTTTAAAGCTTTCGATATCTAAAATATCTAAAATAAAACATGTTTTAGCAATAATTCTGAATTTTTTGAAAATAATTTGTCTGTAAAGTTTTATATTTCAAGTTCTTGTTTCTAAATCTTACACTACGTCATTAAA
The DNA here is from genome assembly GCA_030522605.1 of Cremastinae sp. B BG-2022a. NCBI lineage: Eukaryota > Metazoa > Arthropoda > Insecta > Hymenoptera > Ichneumonidae > Cremastinae sp. B BG-2022a. Next base: position 6,631 of record JAPYYX010003514.1, on the reverse strand, counting down.
TTAAAAAATTCATGTCATTTAGATTGCTCGTTTTAAATTTTTGTGAATTCTCGTCATGAATCGTACGCGACTCGTAAACTTTTTAAATCCCAGTTTTATAATTCAAGTTCTTATTTTAAAAATCTCTGATATTATGTCCTCAAACATAAAAAAAATGTATTTCAACTTGCTCGTGTCATCTTTATTTTTGATCCGGAGTGTACCGATAGAATATGAAAGGGTTCTCGAGAAAATGTCAGAAACGAAGTTTAGTTAAATGTCAGGAGAAATGAAGAAGTTCCGAGCTATAATGCAGGAGGGAAAGGAGAATAACTGGAATGGAAACTGCTTCGGAAGGTGACGAAGAAAAGCGAGAGACACGCACAGAGGGAAAACGATGGATCGAGAGAGACGAGGAGATAAAAATAAAAGAACAAGAGAGCGAAAAAGCGAGAGAGATGAAGGGAATAAAAAGAGATATATATAAGTGGATGAAAAAGCTCGTAGATGCGACGATCGTGTTTGCCAAGCTGTTAACTGAGCTCCCCAGAGGATCGTACGAGTTTCGCTGGATCTTGAGGAAGCAGGTGGACTGCGGAGGAAAGCGCGGACGTCATCAATCGAAGCGTTTCGTTGTTGCCTTCCAAGTTCCTCAAACCCACCGATGGCAAATATTGGATCAACGTTTTTCACTTTCTTCCGACGCTTGTCCCATCTGTTTGCCCCGCCACTCGTGTGTCAGCACCCTCGTACAAATAACCAGGACATGAGTCTTTACTCGATGCGATACAGAGGAAAAGAAATAGAATGAAATATCGAATGTTTCGGTTTCTTCGATGGAAACGTCGCGAGTTAAAATTTTTACTTCGGGAGATGACCAAGAAGATTTCGAGAGTGTTTTTTTTAGAAACATTTTTTCTGACACGAAAGTTCGGAAGTTCAGACAACTGGAGAGAAAGAGTTCGAAAAAAAAGTTTCAGGTATGGAGAGTTAAATTTTTTTACCAGATCGAAAATGGGATTTGAAAATTCACGATTTTTTCTTAAGAAACGTCTCAAGGGTAAAAAAGCTTAAGAATTAAGAAAATGGAAGTGAAGATCAAGTAAAATTTTTAGTTAACGAGATGACCAAGAAGATTTCGAGAGTGATTTTTTTTAGAAACATTTTTCTGACACGAAAGTTCGGAAGTTCAGAAAACTGGAGAGAAAGAGTTCGAAAAGAAAGTTTCAGGTATGGAGAGTTGAATTTTTTTACCAGATCGAAAACGGGATTTGAAAGTTGACGATTTTTTCTTAAGAAACGTCTCAAGGGTAAAAAAGCTTAAGAATTAAGAAAATGGAACTGAAGATCAAGAGCTTTTGAAACGAAAGTTTAAAGTACGTAATTCCTAAGATATTTAATTTCGTTTTTAATTAAATACAGAATAAGAGACGCGAGTACAAAAAAAAATTATAAAATAAAAAAGTGATAAAAATAATCGGAGCAAAAATCAAGAAAAATACTTGGAAGAAATTTCATAACCAACTTAAAAGTAAAAAAATAATAAAACATAATGAAAAAAATAAGAGTCGAAAAATTGGTAGTCAGAGAATGAAAATGCGAACACGAGTGGCGTAAAGACAAGAAGACTCGAAAAATAAAAAATGAAACAAAAATAAAAAAGTAATAAAAAATGCCATAAAAATAAAAAATACGGAAAAAGGGAGGAACAAAAAAATTGAAAGTCAGACAAAGTGGAAGGGATGAAGCCCGGAGGGCCTGGGTAGGGCTCAAAAGTCTCCTTGGGCTCGTAAGATGTTTGCGAGAGGCCTGGCAAGAGGATCGAAAGTCAGCTTGAGTGAGCAAGAGAGAGAGAGAGAAAATGAGAATGAGAGAGATGGCACGAGTTTCAGAAGGGAATTATGCAGATTGCAGGCCTGGCTCTGATGGTCCCTGATGGAGCTCGGGATACGTGATCGCGTAGCGACGTGCTGGGCATATATTCACCTCTGTCGAGGGAGAGCGGATCGCCGCCTCCGTACGGTAGTCCTTCAATCCGAGCATCGACTCTCAACACATTTTTCAATACGCATCATCTCTGTACTCCGCGTTATGTGCTTAAACGCTCTAGTCATTGCTCAATTTTTGCATCTACGGAGTTTTCTCACTGTACCGGGCTTCCTGTTTCTTCAAGGGCGACGAACCGAACAATCTCATTCAAAATTAAACATTTTTTAAAATAAAAATACTTTTAATAAATATTTTTTTTCATTTTTTCAAATCGAATTAAAAATTTGTAAAATTTTGTACGATAAATAATCAATAACAATTTTTTTCGAATAAAATTGAAATATTTATCAAATTTAGCACTTGTGATTCACTGATTTTCATTGCGGTCACATTGAATCAAATTTATGATTAAAAATTCAATTTTTTAAGATTGCATTATAATTGCCTTTAATGCATTATAAACATAAATAAATCGTGAATTTTTTAGGGTTATTTTGTATTTTTTACATAAATTTCATTTTTAAGATGATTTTCGCTTGTTTCATAAATAAAATTCACCAATTGTTTTATTTTTTTTCATATCTGGTGTTTGTGTCAGTTCATTTTCGATGCTGAGTTCTTCTTAGCGGTTGTCGCGATTTCCACTGACATCCGATAGCGGGAAACGTCAAAGTGACGGCTCGCGTGTATCTCGCGATTCCGTCTACCATGCGATATCGATGCACCGCAGGACAAGTCACGAGAAACACTATAAAACGAGTCGCGCGAGAATATGTTGACGCTTCTTATCGATAATGCAATAGAAAAGGAAGAATCGAAGAAATACTCGGAATAAAAGTCCCCAAGGTGAAAAATTACAATTTGAAATGTATTTTTTTATTCCGATAAAAAATATTGACATTTTCGACGCTGCTATAATTCTTATAACAATAAAAAAAATACGTGTTATTCAAAAATAGACAGCTGTCAAAGATAATTTCGTACGATATGAAAAGGATCTCGAAAAAACATTAAATAAACCGTAAAAAAAATTACGTTTAATTAAATTTTGCATTTTGAATTAAACAGAATGTCTGAAATGTTTTCATAATTTTTTAACTTTCATCCCACTTTTTTAATTCAAGTCCAAAAATTAAAATTCTTATGCTAAAGAGATTAATGAAATTCAAAAATAAATAATTGTCAAATAAAAGTTTCTTTTTAATTAAATTCTAGAAAAAACAAAGAGTTACAGAAAATAGAAGTCAATTTCAAAATGAACCGCTGAAAGTAAAATGCCTGGAATTTTCTAATTTTCGTAATTTTTTAATTTCCACCTCGTATTTTTTTTCCTCCCGATCAAAATTGAATAGTTCGTACGTGGAAACGTAGGTAAAAGTTGCACGAAGAAGAAGACGATGAAGGAGGAAGAGAGAAGATGGGTTAGACGAGAGCTGAGAAAATACCGACTTGCGCTGCAAAATGGCCAACCGAGACTTTTATCCTCTTTCATCTGGTAACAGGAAAAGGGAGGCTCGCTTATTCTCTCTTTCTCTTACGATATGGAGAAGGAGAGACAGAGAGAGTGAGAGAGACGGAGAGAGAAAAAAGATGAGAGTGCAACGCAGCGTCCTCTTCTTCCTTCCTTCCTCTATCTCCTTTTTCATTCCTCGAAGATGCTGGCTCGTTCGCCCTCGCGAGGCTTCTTCCCTCGCTGCACGCACCTTTAGCTATATCGCGCCAATCGATCCGGTCTTTCCTATATATCTACACGAATAAACATCCGACGATCGCTCAACTTCGAACTATTAACCACTCATTTTACCATTCCCGCTTCCGCCTTGCTCTTTCATTATTTTTCAACTTAGTTATTACATTTTTTGTCATTATTGTATATTTTATTTTTTACAGGGTTTAATGTTATTATTGTTATTTTTAAGATATTTTAATTTATATTATTATAAAAATAATGGAGGTGGTAGAAATTTTGTAATTTGAACAATTTTTTGTGTATCGGGAGTTGTAAATAAAATTATATCAGAATTAACGACTGGAGATCAGTAGGCAAGAAATTGTTATCGATAACAATTTAACAATAACGATAGGGAAAGTTAATTCTAGAGTTTATTAGATGTTTGTGTTTTTTTTACACAAAAACTATTTGCTAGTACGCAATTTGTCTTCATTGTTGTAACAATTGATTATTTTCAAGAGAGTTAGTGATGATAATGTTTATCATTTGTGTTATTATTTTTAAACTTTCAATCGAGAATACTCGACGATAGTCAACCAGGTGTTGACTGTAATAAACTTTAAGTAATTTTTTAGTGAATTTTATTTTTTTTAAATCCAAAAAATCAGTTTAGTTGAATTTTTCGCAATTTTCACCTAAGTTGAAAATTTCGCAATACCCAATTATAAAAAATTGAAGAATTTCCCAGAGGAGAAAAAAATTTGAAATTTTTTCAACGCTGTGCAATAAACTTCACGTTATGAATTAAAAATTCCACAATATTGAAGAATGTTAAAAATTTGTATTCTCTGTGAAATTTTCACCATTTGTTGCACATTTTATTAAAGCTATTTCAAACTCAATTTTTTGAAACTTCCAAGTATTGGGAAATATTTCGATGCATGATTGGTAGGTAAAAGTCACTACTACGAGTAACTGTAACCCCACTTCCGTTTTCCGAAGCCTCGATCCTCGGTACTGGATCGTTTATTGCGAAGATTCCACCGTTACGTTTTACGTGTAAGTTTATAATTTATCCCCACATATTTTCCAAGATCGTCTGTTTTTCGATTTTTTTTTTCGAAATAAATATTTCGAGGTACTAGGAGTCGTGCAGGACAGCTGGTCCAACGAGATTCTCTTCAACGCACGAGTAAAAATTGTTTATCTCTTATTTAATCTTGGCAATGCAATTGCTATTTGCTTACTGCGGGCTATTACGCTCATCTCTCTCTCTCTCTCTTTCTTCCTCTCGTCTCTTCTGTGGATCTCACCGACCTATAATTGACTTCCCTATGGGCGCACCGTGTACCACACACTTCGCTCAATTATCCTCGGATTCAATGATACCCCTCCACGTGGTTGATAACAAAAAATTCGATAAAAGGATAAAAAACATTTCATTGCAGTCTAATGGCAGAAGTGGGTGCTCTTTGAGTAATTTTTCTTCTGACAATATACTTTCAATTATAAAAATTGCATCATATTCATTTTTTTCTGAGGAAAATTGGTAATTTGTTTCTGATTCGAATTCTTTTTGTTATATTTTCATCGAAATATGAATGGATTTTTCAATTATTCGAAGCAAACATTTTTTGTTGAGTTTTTTTCTTAATTTTCATTTATTTTTGGATGTTTTGATAGTTTTAGAATTTTTTGGACTGACTTTGAAAAAAACTTTGAGGATTAAACAATATTTCAAAGTTCTGAAGTTTACGGTGTCGTGTAACTTTAAAATCTCCGAAAAATCCAAAGTGATACCGAAAATCTGTTTGCACCTTCAATTAATTGTTTAATCTTCTGACGTCCTTTCATCCTGATGAAAATTTGTTGAAAATTCAACATTTTGACAGCATTTGAAAATCGAAATTTTTCGTTTACGAAGCTGGAAGAAAGTTGGAAAAAACTGACGTCCCTTGAAAACGGCGACGCGTAACCGGCCCAGGGACGCGTAACACTCGCGAAACCCCTCCTCCGATCGCGAGAGAGATCATCGTCGTAAAAACGTAATTACGTATCCCCGAGACGCGGTTCGCGCACACATGCGAGCCCGAGCTGAAGTCCGGGCACATTCCTTGCTTTAACGAAGCCGAGAGCCGAAGATTGACTGAAGCCTCTGCATAAGGGAACCAGAAAAAAGGATACTCGAAATCAGTAGAACAGACTACTTCATTTTTGAACAAAAATTATCGTAGACTTGTCAAAAATACCAAATTTGGAATAATTTTTTGATTTTCCGTAAAAAAACTGAGTATCGACGATCAATCGGAGTTGTACATCAAGAGACGGGTCAGGCAATTCGTATATTTTTGAAATTTCTTTCCTGTATAATTATTTTATTATAAAAAATCATTTTATTATACTAAAAAACGAAAATATTGTCAACTTTTGTCAAAAATTTCTAAATTTTGGAAGTTTTCTAGTCTCAATCAGGCTGAAGATGAACTTTTGGAGTTTCTATTCTGTCAACATCTGTCAATGACAGAATCGATATAAAAAACTATCAAAAAATGTTGGTAAATTGGTAAATTTCATCGATATAAATCCTGAAGAAATAGGACATTGATTGTTTATCGATCGGATCCATCGACGAACGTGTCACACAACTCGTAGAACTTTGAAAGTTTCTTTTATGTCAATATCCATCAATGACAGCATCGATATAAAAAACTATCAAAAAATGTTTGAATTTTGGTAAATTTCATCGACATAAATCCTGAAGAAATAGGACATTGATTATTTATCGATCGGATCCATCGACGAACGTGTCACACAGCTCGTAGAACTTTGAAAGTTTCTTTTCTGTCAATATCTGTCAATGACAGCATCGATATGAAAAACTATCAGAAAATGTTTGAATTTTGGTAAATTTTATCGATATAAATCCTGAAGAAATAGGACATTGATTATTTATCGATCGGATCCATCGACGAACGTGTCACACGACTCGTA
>JAPYYX010003513.1:0-13797 GCA_030522605.1 Cremastinae sp. B BG-2022a | reverse complement strand
AGGATCAATGTTAAAAACATGTATTTTGTAATCTTAATAATTATTTTTCAGTTCTCTGAAAACCTTTGAAAATTTAACTGGTTCATATTCTTATTATAAGGCATCAAGATGCCAAGTTTCGTGAAATTCTTAACGGTAGGTCTAAAACCGATAGTACTACCTTAAGGAGGTTCTATCGCTTTACACGTTAAAATTATTTTCCATTATTTTTCGATAAAATTTGGCATATCAAAAAATAGATACAATACGCGACAACGCGACCTGGGCTGAAATTTGGACGAGATTGAACGTCTAAAAGTTGAGTTATTTATTTTTGAAAATCGCAACTTTTTGTAATGCCTCATAAGAGCCCGTGTTAAAAATTGAAATTTTTACAATTATTATCTCGAAATCTAAACGGTAAAGCTTCTGCAAATTTTGCACACTTTCCAATATCGCTTCAAATAATGCACAGGCAAAGTTTCAACAAATTATAATGGAAATAATTTTTCTTGATGAAATTTGCCTTTACTTTACACGCTTAGTTGCTGTTTTAACTTACAAGTATCGATAGAACCTCCTTAAGAAGATTCTAGCCAAGTATTGTGCCTTTAATTATAAAGCACAATACATTGTTTCAATGTATTCAATACAATAATTGAAAAAATTCAATGTCACTGTAAGTATACACAGAGACACCTTGACTTTTGAAGTTGTTTATATTTAGTATATTTTACTTTTCATTCATTACTTGATGGCGTCAAGAAACTACTATGCCTTTGAACTAATGCTGATTATTATTTAAAGGAAAGGAGATTTTATTTAATGTTTTCTGTACCTATGTATACATGGTGACTATTTACAAAGGGTGCTGGTGAGGTTAGAATAATCTCATCGGGCAGAAAAGCGTAACTGAAGAGAGCGTGCTGGAATTGATAACAAAAACTTGAGTGCATCATGCAATTTTTAAAGGATGGTCGGTACGAATTATCCGGAAATATTGCTCACTTCTTTACGAGTTTTGCAAATGAGATTTCTCCTCTTGTTTTTCATCGTGACAGTGAAACGACAGCAGACAGCAGAATGGTGTTAGGAAAAATATCCTTTTTTATCGCCCAACGGCAAGTGCGCAAAGCCCTAGTAGGCTCCATGGGTAAGAGCGAAGTGAGAGTTCGTTCACCGGTAACTACCGCGCTCTGGCCGCAAAAATTCAAACTGTACGTTCGAGCTTGCGATAACGACTTTTTTTACGACCAAGCTCAAAACGACGAAAGCGTGACATTTCGCATTCCCTAATGAAGTACTCGCATATACATTTTTTATGCGAATAAAATCTTTATACGTTTGAAAAAAAAATTTACGTCGAAATTACCGCAGTTTTTAATTACGAACGATCCAAAAAGGGCACATTAAGAATCGCCACAAAAACACTATTTTTTCTAACGTAAAAAAACTAATAATCCTAAATTTAAGATTTCATTATTGAAAAAACATCTATAATATTTAACAGTATTATTATTTCGTAGGAAATCAAATTCTAAAATGACGCAGAGTAGTACAACTTTTGTACAAAAACTTGTAATGGTTTTTTTTTCTTATTAGAATTTTCCTGAAGAACTGTTCATAAATGGATTGTCAGTACTGGAATCCTATATCTAAATGTGCTGAAAATTTTAATGTGCGCTAAGGAAAAAATGCGATACATCGTAACAAAGTGATTTTTCGAAAAATCTTGTGGTGCTCTTGGCTCAAAACCGATTTGGATGAAATTGGATTTCAGTGTCAACATCATAGTAGTAGTTTCAATAATTCAAGATAAATTGAATGCGATATTCTATCATTTTAAAAACCATGTCTCCGGTAATCCGCAATGACGGGTTTCATTTAATCACGCGCAAATTAGAAAATATTTCTCGCTTTTCGATTTCAAACAAAAATTTCATTTAAAAACAATTAAATTATTTTGATACTTGTTTTCACTACAAGAAAATAAATGTTCATCAATCCCATTCCTGTAGCACTCGTGTGTCAGTATCTTACGAACAAAAACAAAATAAAACGAACAGTGTAAAGATCAGACATTACAGAGACGAAGCTTCGTGAGTACTGTCTTCTGCCGCAGCAGTGTCATGCAAATTAAAGTTGGTCTGAACAGTAGCGCAGTGCACATACTGCGTTGCTGCAAGTCAATTTTGAAGATCATAAACACCGCGCGACGCAAACATGTACGTGCCATATGGGTCCGGAATTTTCATGAAATTGCCACTGCAACGTGCCGCCTACGAAATTCCATCTTGAGTGTTGAAAGGTGGATGCAAGTTTATATTAAATCACTTCATCAGGAGCCTTTCAGTAATTAGATTCCACTGTACAACCAATCACAAAATCTTTGTTTTTTCAGCAATGATATAATGAGGTTACAGACAACAACATAAGAACATATAGACGGACAAGGTACAGTCCGACCTCTCAATAGGTCCGCCAAAACCCCCAAGGAGAAGAGTTTTTCCGAGAATTCGGGTACCCCCATCAGGCGGGCGCTCCGCAACGACTAACTCGATCTGTCTCTCTCTTTATTTTCGGCATGCGAACCTCGCTATAGGTCCGGCCGCGCTCGAACGATTGTTTCGGTGTGCAGCTCGCGTATGTTTACATTGTTCTCAACCGCCTTTGAATACGATTGTCTTTAGTGTGTCTTCGACTAAATAACATCTAGAAAATGACGGACGACATAAGAAAACGTAGAAGCTCGGACAGTTCCGTACAAGTTGAAAAAAGAGATGAAGAATCTACAATTCAACTTGATGATTCAAATAAAACTCCGGCTTTCACTGATACTAAACGAAACCGACATACATTTGAAGAGAAAAATAAAATCTTAGCAGAGACAACGAAGTTAACCTGTCAAGAATTAAGTTAGTTTCTCGAATTTACGCTTCTGAGTTCACTCAAGCTGAGAGGACATTGCGGGGTTCGTACCCGAATAATTCGAGCTCGGAGTTCGATTCAAAGTGGGGGAAGTGTTCGAGCGAGAAAAACGGGGGAGAGGACCTATTGAGAGGTCGGACAGTATAAAATGTTTGTTGCCTTGCTGATTATGTCATGAGTTACTAAGATAAATAAATAATAATAATAGATGGAATGAAAACAGCGTTTTTTAGCGTGGAATCCTAGAAGTATATTGAACAAAATAGCCGCAACTATGCCACATCGTGTAAAGCTAGTCTGCAATTACTCGAAACGTTTCAAGCGAGAAACGAAATTGATTTTTGAATGTTTTCATATTCCAACTCTACTAACTTAAACCATCATACTAATTTAAACAATAATGCAAAACGGTTCTTGTGTGCCAATACCTTATAGAAATGCCACGTGACTAATGGCATAAAGCAAGAAAAAAAAAACAAAATTCTGTAGCTTGCAAAAATATAAGCTCAACTCGTCAGTCACGTATATGCATACATATACTCATTGTTTTCGTACTTATCTCGAAACTTTACCGAGTACATACTTTTGGCGAAGTGAAAAGTGTGGCAAGAGGGTGGTAGAGTGGCAAAGAGAAAGATAAACGGGATGATTCACATGTGGCTCTCAACTGTCAATAAGAGAAGCCCGTTTGGCTGACGTTGTCGATGGATTAACATAGGATTACGAGTAGCGAGGGTCAACGCGTGTCGGACAACACGAAACGACCCTCGATACGTCTAAACGTCCGTTCGTTGAGTGGTCCGTATATCAAAAGGGCGAGGACTATGAGGATCACCGGTCCGTCATTCTTAACCTCACTCCTCGGCGCACACCGTCCGGAAAAATTCATTTGATCTTTCGTTAAAAGCACACTCAATTTGTCACTCACAAACCGTAATGCGTTCTGGAATAGCGAAAGCACGAGGAGACGTATTCGCGTGAAGCGTGGAGGTAAAAAAAAGAAGAGAGATTTGGATAGTGTGTTGTTTGTTACTTTGAAGAAACGAACGAGCTGAGGAAGAGAGGAAGGAAGCCTTGATGAACTGAGGGATTAAAACTCACCATTTTGGCAGGAAGCGCTTCAGTGCGATGATAATAACGAGGTGTCGCGGAACGGGAGGAGAAGCGGCCAACCGGTTCGGAACATGCGGCGAGACTGTGGCGCCAGGACGTCGGACGCCGGTACTACGGCGCCGATGCAGCCGCGCATGCAGCCTTCCCTACCTCTTGTCCACCCTCATAACCCCACTACGGCCTCCTCACACCCTCTAAAGCTCAGTAGTAAACCTACTTCTTCTCTTTCCTGTCTCCTATCTCCCTCACTCGCTCACCATCTCTTTCTCTATGCGTCTTTTTTCTAACGACTTTACCAGAGTTTAAGATCAACTCTTATTTTCAAGTCTAATTTACGCGATTCCTATCTGGTTTCTTTACCCCATAGTTATCTAAGGCATTCGTCGACTGTCTTATTTGTTTCCCTTTCATCAGCATCGATGTAATTTTGGTTTAGGTTTAATTTGTAAGCTAAATTTGAGGTTCAATCGAAGTGTTTTTTAGTTAAGCATTATTTACTTTGTTATTAATTTATTTACTTTTATCTCATGATCATCTGGAGGTCTTTTACAGCGACTGTTTTTACCGACGTTTCCATTAAGTTTGATTTTTTTGTGTGAGTTTAATTTTGGGTTAAATTTACATGTTCGTTTTTGTTATTATATCTTTGCTCCATAGTATTCTAAATGATTCTCTTATTACTGTATGGATATTCTAGAAAGCCTCGTCAAGACTGATGCTGTGTTTTATCTGGCCCGATGGCCCTCAATGATGCATCTTACCACTTGTCCATGCCCGAATAATTATCCCACTCTCGCCTCTAACAAGAATCTATCCACACTAACCCAAACTAGAGAATTCTTTTAATGACCTCTTGGAAGAAAGAATGATTCTCGCTGGAAAAGCAACAAAGCATTTGAAGGCGAGCTACTGTTCCTGCAAAACCATCAAGTTTTTTTTCACCAGAGATCTCAATCTACAAATCTCACAACCTCACGAAAATGTCGCACATAAAAAAAATTGAAATCCAACGAAAAAATAATGCCACAAGATTGTTTCCCAAGAAATCACAATGCACTAGTCATCGATTGATGGAGACCTTGCGTGCATCATATTTTAATTGAATGATGGGCCGGATGGATCGATAAATCGAAGTGGACAGAGTCAGAAAATGTGAAGGAACGAAAGAGCGGACGGAACGAAAAAGTGGAGAGAAATACGAGAGAAAAAGAGAAAGAGAGAGGATAAGCAGAAAAAATGTAAGTGAAACGTTCGTGCCGACCTACTGCGGGAAAACCGATCGAACATGCGAAACTATACACTCCCTGTCTCTTGATCCGTCTACAGTAGAATTTCAGCGTGGTGCACACCTCAACCTATCCCAGTTGCGACGATTGCTCTTCGCTTTTCGAGATATCAAATCATCAAACGCGTTTTGATTTTACTCGATCGAACGTCAAACATTTTGTTCATCCGACAGGTAGATCAATTTGCATATTCTTCAGATTTTGTACAATTTTTATCCTCATAATGATTTGCATTTTTTTATTATTCAATTGATAATGTATCATGATTCTGGTGAAAGGTTTCGTAAATTGCTTTATCGACAGAGCGAAATAAAATAGCTTGATCTGGTAAAGCTTTTTCCTCACTTGTAAGAGGGGCGCCTCTTTGAGGCTGATTCGATCGCTCGCTGCCGGTCGGTTGGCGAGGTTCCGAATTCATTGGTGTTCTTTGGGAGTCACCAAACGTTTCGCGCAAGCGTGTCAAGGTCGACGCAGAAACTCTGCATGCTGCACCCGAGCTTGCCAAAGAAACGATCACGGAGCCAGGTGCATCGAGGCACGAGACTTTTAACCATTATTTCTATTTCTATTCGGATTTACACTTCATTACAATGTTATCGGTATTTTAGATTCATCTTTCTCTCTACCCCTACGTAAACATTTTTCCAAGTCTCTGTATTTTCGGTTCTACTTTGTATTGGTATCCAAATGACGGAGCTCATTGAATGTCGATCGGCTGTATAACATTTGCCAGATTCTTGCTAACTTCGTACATAAAATACGAATCACAGTCAATGTATTCAAGTATAAAAATAAACTATATACTGATGAAATTAGCATATATCGGCTAAATGGGAAAAAATATTTCCATTTAGATAGGCAGGCAGCAAGACGTTTACCTCGGATGTTGGTACGAAAACATTTTGAAACTTGGATCAAGCGTGTGGAAACGCTTTCTGAATGTTCTAAACCAAAAGTGGATAAATCACCTTTTTTGAATGATCCTATTCTTGCTCTTCCTCAAATTTGTGAAAGGCCAATGCGAGTGAGATTAGAATGAGAAAGAGTTAGAATTTTTTTACTTAATTCCACTTTGACGTAACAGTAGAATCAATTCCATTAAAATTTGTTATGACATATTTTATAATTATAATATACATTGCTCGTTGCAATTTCTATCTATTCCAAGATACATTTATAATATGCAAATTGTATAATAGGGCCAAAAATTTGGAATCAATCTATTAATTCAATTATAATTCAGCATTTGTGGTACAATTAAATATGATTCCCATATATAATTATTAGGAATTTGTTGTTGACAGATTGATTGTACGGAAAAATGATGTCGATGAAATAAAGAAAAGCGAAGACTTCGAGCACTGACCAACAATCAGCCAGCATACATAATGTATATATATACAAATGTGCATAATATAGGATAAAAAGGTGAATGTCCAGTACTGTGTCCAGTACGGAACTTCGCGGGTGGGAGGACCCCCACCAACGAGATTCAAACCGAACCAAACCTTAGCCCAAATTCGAAATTTTCAGTCTTTTGAAATTGCAATACGATGATTCTCAATATCTTTTGCGGAGGAGTTTACGCGGCGGGGTTACGATCAGGGATTTTCGCCAATCTTATCCTCCGCACCGCTCTCTACGGGACTGGGATATCAAATTTCAAATTTGTTAAAATCACAAACTTTGAGTCTTAATATTTTTAGTGGGGGGGGGGGGTGCAAATAATTAACAAGGGACGGCGGAACACTGTGCCGAAAACTTACCGTAAAAAAAAATTATTTATAAAATGAAGCCCGGTGAGGAGGTGAGTTTTGATATTCTACTCTCGGTAAATGAAGGAGATCGAAGAGAGAAGTTGCGGAAAGAGTCTCGAGGGAGGAGGAGGAATCGTCGGCAAAAGAGGCGATCTCGGGCTCACCTATTATCGGGTTAGTATAGGAGATAGTAGGCCAACTTTCGAGATGACATTTTTATCTCGATGCAATCCGAGAGAATGTTCGGGCGTGTGGAGAGCGTCCAGGGAAGCCTGCACTGAATATATTGGAAATTTAGGTATATTCTTCGAGCGAGGAAGCGCTTAAATAGAATTTTCTGCAAATGTTGGCTGTTGGAAAAAATTAATAAAAATATGTTATTATTGCTATCATAGACGTGGAGAGGATGAATAATCAAGCTTTATTTGATTTATGTCTCGATGCACATATTTAATCGGTGAAACGACTTTTCTCGAAAGGTCAAACTGTGCAAAAACTGATAAATCATCAGCAAGAAATTTTATACCGAAAAATGCGTGCGTAAAAATTAAGAAATTAATTACAATGTTATTTACGATTATTATTCATGGAAAATTTTGGTTGTAGGTTTTTAACACTGATGCTGATAGCGCTGATCAATGTGTCATTGACTTCAAAGTGTCCTCTTAATTAAAAATTGAGCTTGCAAAACATGATTTCTTTTTCATCGACAGAAAATCAATTCGTTACAGTTTAACAAGAACGTCTCAGCTGCTCGAATCTAAATAATTTTTTTATAAATAAATGTACTTCCGATCGCAAACATAAAACTCGGGATGCTGCACGGACACGTATTAGGAAACGGTGTTTATAAATTGCAAAAATTGAAAATTTACAAATTTTTAAATTTAAATAAGTAAATATTTTCTGTATTCATTAGTATAACCAAAATTGCAAAGTTTTTTTACACAATCAACGAAAAGAACTTTTTTTTAAAATTCAGCAAAAAAAAATTTTTTAAAACGCCGCTTTTTAGAATCGCATTATTGAAATTCTTGCATCCCTCCATTCTCACTCTTGTCATTTTCTTCACGAATCTTGGAGAGATTAAATTTTTTATGCAACTGTTGAATTTATTTTAATTTTGGTATCGCGAGGAGCAAATTGAAGCAGAGGCGATCGGTTTGAGGTAAATGGTGCTCTATAAAAAAAAAAAATCAGCGGATAGGTCGAATGCATCGTCGGTCAATGGGAGAGAAAGAGAGAGGGGCAGTTGGGTAGGGGGAGGAGAAAGAGGAGGCACTCTCGCGGCGATCCCCGCTGGTGTCCGGGAGGTTAGCGACCGTGAAAGTACTCCTTGCAAGTGGGACGGTCATTTTTTAAAAATCGTTGCGACGATTGCGTGCGCCCACAACCGACCTACATACGCGAGGTCGATGCGCCTTGCTCGGGGCACTCGGGACCGATCGAACGATTTTCTTCTTATTATTATCTTATTCCCACCTTTATCACGAATCTCATCCCCGTTTTTTCAACCCACTGTGAAAGGTCCGAACGAAGGAAAGTGCAATTCCTAAACGATCTCGTTTCTTCGTCGTCGCTCTCCTCGCCATTCTACCATCGCCATCAGCCGAAGAAGATTCTCCCGTTGATCCGCGTATGCGAGCAAAAAGTGCACATTTCCTTGTTCGCGGATAAACGCTTTCTTCAGTCTTCTGGGATACATCTTTTCTCTCGGCACTCTCAGTTTTTTTTTTTCGACTGCACGAGAGTCTGCGGACTTGCGGGGAAATCCACCGAGAGGACAAAAAATCCTCAAGCCAGTATTATTTTATTTTATTATTCTGTTTATCAACGCGGTCGAATCGTTTTGTTATGAACATTTGTGATCGCGCGAGGATTCCGGTGAGATTTACCTGCATACGATTATAGAACGGAGCGAGAAATAGAAGAGAAAAACAGATTGATCGTTTACAAGTATCGTACAGAAATAATCGTGTTTGACCTTGCTCGTAAATTTTCTATAATTTTATCTTATGGGTATCTTGACGTTTTTATGACGTATTGTTTAGCCTCGAACTTTTGCCGCTTATCTATGGTCTTCGTATTCTGTTTTTACCTCTCACGGCTGTATGGTATCTCGTCCATATTCCTGCTCGGTAGATGACCTGCTCTCTCATTTCGAAGCACATTTCCATGCAGCGACGATTTTCTCTCGCAGAACGTTTCGAATCTTCTATACGTCGTATCGACTTCCACTCTTCTTCTCTCGATTCCTTCTCTTCATCTCTGATTTCCTATACGTATTCTTTTATTTATACGCTCTAACCCAAATTCTTCAACAAAATCTTCCAGAGATCGGAGTTCTATGCCTGACACGTCTCGAAAGAACAAGAAAAAACAAAAATTCTGTACTCCCTGCAGTGGAGTACGCGCAAGAATATTTTCTCTTGCGAAATCGGCTCGATCTTGGTTCAACAAACTTCTCGCGGAATCAGGACAAAAAAGAAATAAAGAGCCACGATTAGGGAAAATAAATACAAAATTTCCAAGTGCACGTTAAGAAATCCGACGTTGTCGCAGAGAAATGGAAAAAAAAAACGAAGTAAACTCTATTTGGTTATTTTATTTTATTTTTTTCATTTCTTTCATCTAAATAGATGAAATATTTATCTAAAAATAATACACAATCGTATAAAAAGGTGTGTGTTTGCTAGAAGAAGATGAAATGGAGGGCTTTCCCCGACAATCAACATTGTTTTTCCACGAGAGCGGATAGAAAAGTAAGCGTTGACTCTCTCGTCTGAATGATCTTCGCTCATGGGAGCTTTCGCGCTGATTACTCGAGCGCGTACACGCGAATGTACATACGCACGCGGGAGAGTAAAAGATCGAGGCCTCTCATTGAGAGGATCGCGGGAAAGCGAGCACACGGCGTAACCGCGTAAACTCTGGTGGATGTACCAAATCGACGACAAAACGCGAGTATAAAAGAGAAATAAAGGAACGAATCGTGTCGTACTCGCTGGGGGAAAAAATATCGCGCGAGAGAAGGCGCTCCGTTTGGAAATAAGAAGAGAATAAGATGAACCGAGTGAAACGCGTCTCGCCTGTTTTACCTTTTATTTCATCGTCTTTCTTTCTCTCACTGTCTTTTTCTTCCTCCGCGCTCATACCCAGCTCGATGACGATCCTCAGATCGGTCAGTTTCCCTCGAATTTCTCTTTCTTCCCCCTTTTTTTCTCATTTTCGTGCTCTTAATTTTCCATCGATTCGTTACCGAACAATCCCAGTCTCTGAAAATCTTATTGATCGTTTGACAAATTTAAGGATGTATGTAGAAAAATCGTGGTAATTAAACTTTTAAAGAATTTGAAATCTACTGTAGAGTTTTTCATCCTGAATCGATTGAAACGATTTGCAAAAATTTCACACGTTAGAGAGTTAAAAAGTAGCCAAAAAATTTATTTTCCGTAACTTTATCATTTTTGCTATGTATTTATTAAAAAAACTAATGTCATCGCTTTCGTTGTGGAAATATTTCCGTTTAATTTTTACGCGTCAGTACAACATTCCGGATAGCCCTATATATCTAGCATAGTATATCCGCCATGTTGAACTCGTTAACGGATAGAGTCAAATCTCGTCCTAACTTCATTTTACGCATTGATTAATTATGAATAATGATAATATTCTTTAATCAAAAATCACAAAAAAGACCCAAAAATTTATTACTTTTAAAATTTCGACGTCGGAATTAAATTGAAAAATCAAATAGATGTATTGCGGAATTGACTCTACATACATCCTTAAGCTACTGATTTTTTAGAAAGCGTAAAATTTGAGTTCTTAATTATACGCGTCTGTATTCTTGATACATTTTTTACTTTTTTGCATGATCGGAAAAATTTCTTGTAAAAAAATTTTCTCAAAATTCCAGCACAAATATTTTATGTATGTTTCTACAAACAATAACGATCGCTGGCGAAAAAAAATTGTGTTGGAAGAGTAAAGACCACTTGGAAATTTTTTTCATCTGAAAAATATGTTTTCCGCGTCAAGGATTGATCTTTTCGAAAATTTTGTCCGCATCGATCATTATTAAACATTTGAATAGCAGAGTACATTCTTACCGTATGCAAATCTATTAGCTACATATAGCCCTAAGACGTAATCTTCTTATTCGCAATTACTCAATAAATATGAGCACGAAAATTGTGTAATTTTGTTGAATATTCCTAAGTATATTTCTCGTAGACATTCTATCAAAATTTCATGTAATATTTATTGTCATCGACACTTTTACTACCGAAGCACTAAGAGGTTTCGGTACAGTTGTCATAAATCTCAAGAAATTAACACGTAAAAGAGATAGGGAATCGAAAAATGATCAGAATTGAATAAAAAATGAAAACAATGTTCGTTATTATTAAATAAACGGAAATGAATTCCTAAAAAATATACGTCTACGTAGACATTGAGTTATTAAAGAAAACATTTCCGTTCTTACACATGGAGTCTATAGCTCTATTCTTAGAAATTGGACAATTTTCTCTTTCGGTAACTTAAAAACTATGTAGATGAAAATTTTGAACAAAATCACGTTCACATATTTTATGTTAAAGAATACGCTGACAAAATTTTATCACATTCTGATCATAGTCGCTTATGTACCAAAACACCTTAAAGAGTTTTGGACGCCTCCAAAATTTGTAAAATTCGAGCAAATTTTAATATATTTTCGAGACTTTGCACACGGTTCATATTGGCAGCATTGAGAGAGAAAATAAAAAGAAATTAGCTTTCAAGGAGGGTGAACTCTATAAACACACATGAAAAAAAAGAAGTCATTCTTCTCGCTCAGAGACATGGGGATTCAAATTTTAGTATATCAGGTCATCATTACGAAAGCGACTAGACGTAAACCAATTATAATCGGTGCAATAATATTAGAAGGATGTCTTCAAACTTTTAATATTTTTCGATTACCGTGTATATCTCTTGAAGATAAATTTTTGTGAAGAAACATGAAAAGAAGAATAAAAGAGGAGAACGAGAGAAGGACGATGGGAAGAAGGAGCGCCACGTTCGTGATCTCTCTTCTTATCTCTGCAACGCGTTACGTACTCCCTCTCTGGTAAGTCGATTTCGAGCGGAGCATAAGTCGGTCGATTATAAATAAAAGTACAACTCTGTTGTCGCTCGTGCTCCACTTTTGCCGCGCGAGAATCAGCACTTTCATAACAGAAAGAGCGATCTCGTTGCCGCTCTCGCTGGGCAAACCGCGCTCCTCCGATCTCTGTTATAATATCACTAAGTTGACCATCAGACAGAGAAAGAAAGAAGGAGAGACAGTGAGGAGGGGGGGAGAGAAATAAACAAAAAAGAGAGCGAAGTACGTGAATGTTGGAAAATGAGGAGAAAAGATTAAACAAGTGAAAAGATGCTGACTTTTCTATCCGATGATCATTTTTTTCCTTTTTCTTTGATTTTGTTCCTTTTGGTACGAAGGTAAACAGAGATGCGCCGGAACCGGCTGACCAAGAAGAGGGAGAGGAGAGAGAGAGAGAAATGTTGGGCGCCACCTGTGAAGAGAGGCTTTCCAGAAGGTAGTTCGAGCGGAAAGAGTTTCTCGATCTCGAGAGATTCGTACCCGAGTATCTTTTCCGCGCGACTTTTCAACGGGATAGCAGAATAAAATTAATTCTACACTAGAAATTGAGGACTCGTTGCGGACAAATCCCACGATTTTGACATCCAGATATCTCAAGATTGTCTTCATCGATGATAAAACTATACATCTAGACGAGTTAAAATTTAGATCAAAATTATATTACACACCCTTGCAAAACAGTCATCGATAATCTAATGATAAAAAGAGATAATGGTTACTTCACTATTTTGACATATACGGTTGAAAAGTTGATGAATTGCGTGATCGGCCAAGCCGCGCGCGCTCTTCCCGATCCGTTTTGTGATTAGAACAAAATTATTGTGAAACACGTTCGATTTTGTCAAGCTGGTATAAGGGATAAGAAAATAAAATAACAAGCGGGTTTCGGTTGTTTGTACGGTGATAATCGACGATAAGGGATTTTTGTTTAAAAGAATAAATCGTGATTCAGGCGTTTCGTTTTATCGCACGATAAGTGATAATAAAAACCAATCTGTCCGGGAACAGCATGCACTCGTTGATAAAGACAGCAGTCGATGGAGGCGAGAGATGAATTTTATTGGCGGTCGTAGACCCCAATGGAGCTTTCATTTCTCAACAGACATTTGCGTATTCAGGGGAGGCCAGGATGGGCAAGGGTGATCGGTGATGATGATGATGATCCTCCAGAATAATCGGTGCCCTCCCTAGACAGAAATTAACAAACATGTATTAGTACCTTATTTTTTTTAATTTTTTTATTTTATATTTTATTAATATTCGTTTTTACTTTCTCTATTTTCATTTTTTTTTCTTATTGAATAAAATGGATTTTTTTAATAAAAAAATGTTGCTCAATATAATAATTATATAGGGGAGGGGAGGGCAAAATGGGGTACGGGGGGCAAAATGGGGTACCCCAAAAATTTGGTGAAAATTTACAATATTTCAAATTTTGATAATATTTAATATGAAATAGTCTTTTATTCGCTAAGAACATTACATTTGGTAATTTAAAAACACGTTTAAACAAAAACTAAATCGAAAAATCAATTAACATAGCAGATCGAAAAAGAACATTTTCTTTGGTAATGAAACACAT
>JAPYYX010003512.1:0-10652 GCA_030522605.1 Cremastinae sp. B BG-2022a | reverse complement strand
ACATAGCAGATCGAAAAAGACCATTTTCTTTGGTAATGAAACACATTTAAACAAAAATGAATATAAATCATCAATTAATTACTTGAAATGAGACGTCAAGGCTAATAATAACTTAACAAATTATGAGAAAAAAATTTTTTTCGTACTTTTTGCAGAGGTACCCCATTTTGCCCCCTCCCCTATATATATATACATATTATTCCAAGTTATTCATGTATATGCATATATCGATTTTCTCTCGAGTTTCGTAGTCGAAGGTTCCATCGAGCATGTAACCCTTCTGATAAGTACAAGGACTCTTCCCAATGTTCCTCAGGTACACTTACCTTCGAGATATTCATCAGTGTTTTCCCGTGTGTGTATGGATATGGACACATCTATGTGAATCTCTCGGCAACCCCAGTTCAATGCTAGCGGTGTGCGAGATACGTTTTTCGAACCTTTGACGATGGTATAATACATCAGAGTTAGGCTAATTTTAATAATCCTTCGCACACCTCTTCTTCCGCGTGACACACCATCAGGGAATATACATATATACATACATGTACATTTTCCTGAAACAAAAATAATGTTATACAGAGTGGAAAAGTTTCGATGAATTATACAATTTTTTCATAAATATAACTGTTCTCAAGTTGAGATATTTTATCGTATATAATAATAACTAGAGCTTATTTGGCCGCAATTTTTTAAAATCATATATGAAAATAAAAGGTTTCAAAAGAGTGCACATAATTCTTGGGAAGATTCTTGGTATAATCTATAATTTATGCGGAGTCTTTGGCTCGGAAGGGCGATGCATAAATTCGCTGATTGCGCGTTTCGCCCAGAGAAGAGAAATACATATGTATATAGAAAGGAAAAAGCGCGATCGGAGCGAATTATACGAGGAGGGAGAAAGTTTCGCAGCTTCGAATCAATTCTAATGAACCAATAGAAAAAGCGTTCAGGGCGGATGAGTGAAAGTGCATAAAACGAAGAGACATGCAGACGATATATTGGCGTTATACCAATATTTCTCCCCCCCCCCCCATTACTCTTTCTCTCTGATTCTTAATAAGTCTGAATCACGGTCAACTATATTCATATATGTATGTATATAGAGGAGGTTGAGCTCAACGTGAGAGAATATTGAACTCCTCGAGACAAGCCGCGACATCAATTTGACCAAAGAAAATATACCTTGCGAAAAGATTCTTGTGAATTCTTCGTCGTTTTTACGATTCATCCATGCTTTGAACAATTTTGCCGTTGAAATATTCGCCTCGGGATAGAAAACAAAATCCTTCGATTTTATATACAGGGCAAATTCGCGAAGCAAACAATGCGAGAAAAGTGTTGTGCGTTCAGAGAACCGCCGTCGAGAAACGAGACGCGAACCATGCACAAAAGAAAAAAAGAATATAAATATAACTCGAGAAAGATCTCGGAGCGAGGAAACTTATCGTCTCGTTCACATATTTTTCTTAACCTCGAAGCTCATCTCCCTCTCTCTTAGGCTCATCTCTTGTACAAGATATCCGAGGCTGTGTCGATTTTTTTCGTAGGCGCAGGACGAGTTGGGCAGAATCGGGAGAAGAATAAAAGCGAGAAAAAGAGAGAGAAAAAAATCGTAATCGCGCTGTTTCAAATTTTACGACTCCCCCGTTTCTCGTCAAAGTAAACATTGACGTGTGCAACGAGGATATTTTACGTTGCGAGCACAGTTCACGTTGGGGATTTCGCAGACACGAACCATCAAGCAGCCTTGAAACAAAATAGTTCTCCACCAGACGAAAAATCATTCTTCGATTCATCAGACCCCTCCGAAGCGATAAAACTTTTTTTCGAGTCGG
Organism: Cremastinae sp. B BG-2022a; assembly: GCA_030522605.1. NCBI lineage: Eukaryota > Metazoa > Arthropoda > Insecta > Hymenoptera > Ichneumonidae > Cremastinae sp. B BG-2022a. The sequence continues at coordinate 8,814 of JAPYYX010003512.1, read as the reverse complement.
GATGACGAAAATCTCAACTTCGAACAAACCAATAGTTTCAAAGTTTCAGTTCTCCCTGAAACATTGAACAATAAAAATATGAAGTCATAAATTTCATCATAATAATCAGTAATTTCTACGGTTAAGATTAAATTCCTCAAATATTTTCGCTCAAGAGCGTTCGCAAAATAGCGAGAATCTCTCATATCTATACTAGTTGGAATTCGCAGAGTTGTGTTCATTCGTTTACGAGGATCATCGAATCAGTTTCTCCGTTGCCTCATCGTGCAAAAGGGAGCCGCCGAGAGTTATGACTACCGTTCGCCGATAGATCGAACACACAAGCACTACTATATAGCTGCTAGCTTGTCGTCTTACGGATATCATAACATATATGTATATGTGTATGCGAATTGCAGGGAACTTACCAAGACTGGTTGATGATGCCTGGAGAACACAGCTTCAATTTGCCATGCTCGCTTTATTTACGCAAAAATGTCTCGAAAAATCTGGGATCTATTCTCATCGACAATAAAACAGTTAAAAAATGTTCGTTGCCGTATCTTTGTTAAATTTCTTATGCGTTACTGCGATAAATATAAGAAGATGAGACAAATTATAATCGAAAATGAATGAACTTTCTTCTGTGTTGATGGAATTCCGAAAACGCGCGTAGTTCAGCGAGGCATTCGTGCAAAAGCGTAACAGAGAGTGACGTGACTGAAATTCCGCGGGTCTGTAAGCGCCTGCGTTCTTGTTGAGAAGCGACGAAAGAATAAAAGCACAATTTCGAGGAGATACCGGTGGGGAGAAATTGAGGAGATCGAGGAGCCGCGGTGTGGGCGGCATTGTGTTTTTAGCCATCGTTAGCCATGTGCATGGGGATTCGAGAGCTCGCGTGCGTACCTGAATTCACGTAATTGTGATTAATGGAGCCACCGCAAGGAAAGGGACCTTGCAACGGCGTGACCGTCAGCGAAACATTGCCGCTCATTGTCTGTGTACTGAAAATATCTCACAATCGGAGAATGGCATCGGTGATTCCAGTCTTGCAATTTCATCCAATTTAATGTACATATGTAGATGCGAATTAAAATCTATACATATACATACTCGACATGCATATTGTATATACTCATGAAGAATTGTATACAGTGTGAAATCGTAGTAGAGGGTACGATCCTACAGGGTCGTACGCACCAGCAAAATTGTCAAAATAACGTTTCTACATACAACACCAAAAAGTTGTTTAGTACAGCAAAATGAGTGGTATGTAGTGAAGAGCGGTGAAACCTTTTATTTCCTCCTCCGTGGCAGAGTCGAAGCTGGGATAATCCTCTAGGCAAGAACATGAAAGCCTCGAATACCACCAAATTACTATATAGTCTCTCCATTAGCGATTCTCTTTGATTGCGTGTTCCATCCGGTGTGTGCATGTGAGATCCCAAAAATCACTATAGCGTACTTGAGAGCTTACCGCCAAGGCAATAACTTTTTTCGGAACTTGTACGAAACTGTCGATCAAAGTAAGAAATATATTGAAAGGAAAGTGTCGAATCGCGAAATAATATATTTGAATGAGTTTTAATCGGTATTGGGGTTTTATTGTTATCAAAGCAAAAGTTCACACACTTTTTATCAATACATATTTTTTGAGTCTCCCTTGGGAGTTCCCTTGAAACCTTCTGAGACACTTGAAAGCCTCACGGGGATGACTTGTCAAAGAGGTAGTGAACCGCCGGCCGCATCGAAAAAATGGCTCGTAGCTCGCCCACGCTGATTGAGCCTACACATCATTCTCTCAGCGTGATCGTATTCTATTGGTGCAAGATAAGAAAAGAGATGAGAAAAAGCTTTAAATTCTCGTGGCATTGGCATTGCTTTTTACATCACATATTTATGCCGTTAATATTATGCTCTGCCGTTAAAAGCCTTCTGCTCGCTTGGCAACACACTTTCCAGAACATTCGCGCTCAATAGTTACTCTCCATCAGTGATTATTGTGTTCCATTGTCGAAAATCGATCGCCCTTCGTGCGATCAATTCGCGGGAAGAGGGAAAAGAGCCTTGACCCCGACGTTAAGATAGAAAATTACTCGGATGAGAAAAAAACCGAGAAGATTCGAGCCAGCTGCGAACTAAAAATGAAATGACAATTAAAGTTAATCGTTGCGTCGGTCCCGCGAGGCATCATAACTCCGAGAATTCAATTTCTTTGATTCACGTTCTTCCTGATCAATTATCCTTCGCCCATCAAACGGGAAATATATCTTTTTACGGTTTCTCTTATTTTTAAATCGACTCCTTTTATCCGAGTCAAAATGCGAGCTCGAAGGTGCTGTTTTCAATCAACAATCTTTTCTTGGACTATTTTTTTAAATTTTTATTAAGAATTCTTGACAAAATACCTTTCGGGGTGCTCGAGATCTAATATTTATTTCAAGTGACGATAGGAAATATTTATTTTCTACAAAAAAAAACGGAATCGCTTATACATTCTCGAAAGCAATTCAACAGATTTCTTTCATGGAGGAACAAATTATGTTCGCAAAACGCAGGCAAGAAAATTACAAGCTGAAAAAAACGTCCAGACGTATCTTGTGAAATAGCAGTGATAACCAATTCAATCCTTGGCCCGAGCAACATAAAATTGAATGAAATTATCGCAATCTTATACTTTTATTGTGCTCCGGCGCGGCCGGTAGATCTTCGCTCTATATACATTTACTTTTCTTAGAAATCATAAATTCCTGCGTAAAAGCGAGATTTTATTAAACAGCAATTATAGGGTGTGCAATGGAATTGCCTGTTTATTAGTACATACATATACGAGTAGAAACAAGAGCGGTGAAGCGTTTTTTGTACGCAGAAGATTTTTCACGTCCATACCGACTTGTCAATAGTTGAAAAAATAGTGATAAAAATTTCGCGTGGATCAATCTATACAATACAGAGACCTCGGTGAAGAAATCAAATTTTCTGACGAAATCTCGAAACGTATAAATATTTTTTTGCGGATAATTATATAATTACTAAAGCGATACATTAACATTTATCATGATGTATGTAAAAAATATCTTGAATCGATTTTGCTAAATTTTCATTGATCTATGTAACTTTCATTGAGCTCTTGGATCCGCGCAGGCGTATACAATATATGTATATATATACATATAATATACGTATACTGAATGAGACTGAAATCAGAGGAAGCAATGGATTTGTCAGTTTCGTTTTAACTGATCTCATCCGTCTTGAGGCTTGAGTGCGCTTCCTCGCACAAACTCGATTTGCTCTCGTCTTTTATCTGCGTCGTTGTTCTCTCTCGAAGTAGCGTTCACAGCGCGCAAACGTGGGGCACACGCTAAAGTATTGTATATGTGCTTCATCGTCGTGACTTTGCTTAATTTCGCTTTGGAACCTCATACTTTGCTCTTCGAATGTTACCCTCTCTCCTGATACTTTGACTGCAAATATTGTGCTCACTTTCCACGAATACTCGTTACCATACACACGATTTTTATACAAGAAATAAAGATATATATACATATAAATACCAGCCCGCGATCATCCCGCTGAGAATAATATAAAAATTAATTTCATTTTATTATACATACATATATGTATGAAGAAAAACGATATCACAGTATTAACGATGAACTCTTTTATAGGTATTATAGGTATAATATGGTATTTAAAAAAATCTGTCGAGATTTATGAGTTGAGAAAAAGCGGATTAATGAAGACGAAAGCAGAACGCGAATAAAATATATAATTTAAAGAGATTATAATAATTTGCGGTGCGATTACTTTCTCAATATGACTCTATTATTTTCCGTGGTATTTGCGGTGCTCGATGTGTCCATTGGGGAGTTTATGGAGCGCGCATATTATCTGCGATGATTTAGATGATATTACGGTTTAGATATCGCACGAGTGAGATTCACCGGGCTCGCGCTTCGTTGACGCACGCACATAAGCGGTCGGCGTGTGTGAAACCATTCGAGCCCGAGTTCCGGCAACTTAAGCAGGATGTGCGCGGGTGGTTTCATGCATCACGATCTTCTCTGCCCTTTTCCCCCTTGCACTCTCTCTCTCTCTCTTTTTCTATTTCTCCTCTTGATTCGTCGGACACGCGTGTTTTATCGTATACATATATGCAGCACCGCATTTCTCTCCAAGTACACGCTTTTTTACGCTCTGAAGCAAAAAGCCTCGTATATATCGCCCTTTTTCGATATACATATGTATAGTAACTTGTTTACTCTGCTTCAAAAAACAACATTATTCTCTTTATTCAATTAATTTATCATTTCAAGTCTCTTAGATATAGGGTAGGGGGCAAAATGGGGTACTTGAGAAAAATTTTCGATTCCAAGGGTTCAAATATGCTGAATTTTTTGTTTTTTAGTCACAATTCAAGGAAACATTCAATTTTCAGCTGAAATAAATTTTTCATGAGAAAAAATTTTTTTTTCTCATGATTTGTTAAGTTATTATTAGCTTTGACGTCTTATTTCAAGTAATTAATTGATGATTTATTTTCATTTTCGTTTAAATGTGTTTCATTACCAAAGAAAATATTCTCTTTCATCAATCTGCTATGTTAATTGATTTTTAGATCCAATTTTTGTTTAAATGTGTTATAAAATCATCAAACATATTGTTCTTAGCAGATAAAAGACTCTTTGATATTAAATTTTATCATATTTTGAAATATTGTAAATTTTTACCAAATTTTTGGGGTACCCCATTTTGCCCTCCCCCTACCCTAATTGATGGTAATAATTATTTTTACGTTGTACATTTGTATGTGTATGTATGTATATTTTGTATACTGATATTTTATTTCTCTTGGATTTCTTATGGATCTTTTATTGTTTTTTGTTTTTATCTAGCTAGATATGTTTATTTTATTAAGCAGCTACTTTCATGTTATCATATATTTGATAAAATTATAAATAGTAGAAAAAGAATTTTGTCAAAGTGTTACAAGAATTGCTATCCACAGAGCCATTTTTTTCTTTTTTTTATTGTCGTTCATCCGTAAACACGAATTTTCACTTTGCCTCGCTTGTCAAAGGTACTTCGGAGATTTCTGTAACGTCCCTTTTTTTTCTCTCTCTCTCTCTCTGTTTTGCTCATCTTCTTAAGAGAACGTTCGGCTACCCGGACGGCGTTAAAATTACGCACCGGAGATCGCAAATGCGTTGCTCTTTCCTCTCCACTGCTAATTGCCCCTTCGATAAGCTGGTACAAGTTCCCCTTTCGGATTCCGCTACCCGGAACCATAATTTTCTCATCGATTATCGATTCCAAAAATTACTCACCTCCGCACGATCGCGGAATTATTTAAATTCGTACGGGTGCAAATCCGTTTTTTCAGATGCGTACGAATTTTTGCTCGTTAATTAAAATTGCAGGAAATAAAATCAGATGTGAAAATATTTTACTCAATCAAGATAAGATATACCCACCCCAGTAAACCATCCAATTTGTTTAATTAATTTGTTTTTTTCAAAGATTGTTTATAAATGGAGGTTTTTTTTGTTTCAGGCTTCATCTCTTGCTCGCCAAGTCCTTGCAAGAATGACGGAATCTGCGTGTCACCGTTTCGGGGCGAGTCATTCTGCAAGTGAGTATGCGTGTACTTTATCCTCGGGAGAAAGAAAGAGACGTACAACTTTTCGTATAATGGCGGTCTTGCGAAATCGTACGAGCATATGTCCCCTCAAAAAAATCCCACTTCCTGCCAAAAGCATTATTGTTACAAATAAGTGTCGCAGGTTTCTTTCTTTGCGACGAATATATCCTGAGAATATTTTAAAGATGAAAATAAGTAACCATTCTCAATTTTTTCGTTAACTAACAAAATTGGCAATCGATATAGAGATAATATATGAGATGTTTGTTCTCGATTTATCAATGATTTCAATATTCCTCATCGTGTCGCGCTCTCGGTAGAAAACGCGCTAAATCATCACTTGATAAGCTTTCGATCGAGTAATCGTGATTGAAAGAGAGGGGGAACAGTTCTAGCATCGCGAGACGAGGAGAGAAAAAAATGTGTGAAGGAGAAAGGGGCGGGGTATATGTATAGGAGAAGAACAAAAAGAAAGAGCGAGAGAGACAGAACGATGAAAGAAAGAAAAGATGCTGGACCCGGTGATAGCTGGTAATAGCCAAGGCACATAGTCGTGACCCGAAGACGCATCTAAATTACCTCCATTGCAAGGGATAACATTCAAGAGAAGCGAGTTGAATGAGGGGATCATCCGACAATTCGTACTAAATATATATTTTTTTGATAAATGCGAACTTTTTCTCTTAAATGAAAAAAACGAAATAAATAAAATAAACAAAAAACTCATTTCTTCGACGCTATAGTATATAAGAAGGAATAAACTCGGAATTCCAATGCGTATATTTTGTGTATGTATATATAAAACTCGTATGTATCCTACAAATTTCTGTAACCAACATAAGATTTAAGAGTAGGTGACAAAATGTCGTTCTATTCATCATCTCTACATATATGGTTGTGTTCGAGGTCGCTGTTAGTTTCATTCCGAATTAACTGTTGCATATACATTATTCTTCTATATGTACACTCAAAAGAAAATAACAAAGAATGAATTGGATGAAAGGGAGTAAATTGATAAACATTTCCCAAGCTTTCTGTGACCCGATTGACTATGGTTGCATCAACGTAATCACGTATCATCCGTTATCGTAGAACTATTCTGAAAGCAAACACAGAAGATCGAGAGGGGGCTCTAGGAAGATCACGTACTTGTATTTGCCATTTGACCGACGTAAACATTTTTTTCATCTTATTTCCCTGTGTGCAGCATGCACTCTCATCATTATTTACGACAATGTCCACGTCACAGTTCTCATTATCGTTGTCATTACTGACCGTTATAAGCGAATATGGCACCGGTATATGCACTATATACGTATGTACCAAGAGTTGCTTGTGGAATGCATTCGCCAGATATGTAGAACTCGTAACAGAATTATCCCCCTCGGCGAGTCCATTGCACCCGAGCCTTTAGTTTTCCTCTGTTATTCTTTTCCACACAACCCCGCACGTGAGCTTTCCTCCGTAATAATCTTCTATACATACATATGTATAACCGATGATGGGTCCCTATTTGGTTGAAAACTAATTTTCAGTCCGGTCAAATAAATTTTATATTTTTCAAAACTTGTCTTGGGGCGACCGAATAAAATTACTGTATTTCCTATTGATTCGTCATTATTAATATGTTGTTCGAGTATTATTATTAAAAAATGAATACACGTTTTAAAACGAAACACACGTTGTGCGAAAAGAGGGTCATCCACAGAAAGGCGGCACAAGCGCAAGAGGTTATTCGTCTCAGATTCCAATCATTCGTCAATCTCATTGAAACAATATTTGCGCCGGGGTTGAAAGATCAGACTCGTCATCGCGTTCCTAAAGAAATACATACATATATGTAGATGAAATAGGGAGAGGACGAAAAGTAAGAATAATTGTGATTTGCATTCTGCTGTCTCGGTAACTTCTGGCCTCTGAGATGCTGCTGCGTCACGAAGCGTCGATGAGGAAGAGGAATAATGTTGGATAGAAGAGGAGAAAAGTCCACAGGCTCTTTGGCGCTCCATTACGCGGTTTCGCTCGCGTACGAAACGCGCCAGGAGGCTATAAGAGAAAGATGCATAAACGCGTATTAAAACTCCCTGGGGAATGCGGCAAAGTGTATAATAATGAAATACGTGTGTAGGTGTACTGTAAAATCCAAGAATAATAATAATTTCGTTTCCATGTGTCTCTAACGGCTATTTATCTTTTCTTATTCTCTCCCTTTCTCATCTCGCTTTCCCTTCGTCATCAGAGATTACTATTTTGCACGAGTTTCCTTCGAAACGATTGTCAACCTTTGTACGCCTTTACGCCAGCAAACGGTATTCAGTAGAATAATAAATTTAAAGATAATGTGATAAACTGCGCAAAAGATTGATTCAATCCATGAGTTTTCAAGAGATTGCGAAAAAACGAGGAAACAAATTTCAAAAGTTAATGCATGATTTTTCATTATTGAGATTACGAATTTTAATCGTTCTAACCATGATTTATCTAGATATAATAAAAATTATACATATCATCGGTTTTCCTTCTATTATCGATTTTAAGTTTAAAAACTTTTGTGAAAGTAAAATGTAAAAAAAAAATTACGGCAAAATATATATATATATGGGGCATTCCACGCCAACTGGGATAGATTGTGAAATTGTCATTTTTGATTTTCTCAATTTTTTTACATTTTTTTGTACTCGCCAAAAAAACCTCACAGAAAAATTTTCAGTCTATTATTTCAAAGATGTCAAATTTTACGAAAATACGTCTTTTTTTCGGTTTTTTCCTCATAACTTCTACAATAATAGACCAAATTAGGTTTGTTTTTTATGAAAATTTTTGTTTTTTAATGTACTTTTATGAAAAAAATGTACACAAAATAATCGAATCGTTTTTACAAGTGATTTTTGAGTTTTAAACTTTAAATACTCTTTTTAAAGGTGAGTGTATTTTTTTTTACAAAATTTCCTCACAAACTTCTATCCATTCAACAACTTCAAGCGCTGCGGGATCATGGGATATTCATAATTACTATTTTTTCCGATATTTGAAAATTTTACAAATTTTTTGTCTTCTCATTAACCCTTTCGGACCATATGTTGCTTCTACGCAACACGCACTTCGGGGCCCCATAAAACTATATCAATCAATAGGGTCGGGGCTCTAACTACCTAGTTGCTTTAAGGAAGGTTGGATGGCACCATAGATAC
>JAPYYX010003511.1:0-10662 GCA_030522605.1 Cremastinae sp. B BG-2022a | reverse complement strand
ACGTTTGTCTTCGCGTATAGATAGTCGCGGTAGCTCGGCGATTTTTGATATTTTGAAAAAATGTACTTGCCTCGAGTCTCTACCGCGACTCTTGATGATGCTTCAAGAAACAAATTTTTTTTGTCTATGGTGATCTGAATTTCGAGCAACTATTACTGAAAGTCTGTCAAATTTCTGGTTGGGATACCTGTACCTCTCAAATTCCATCACTTTACGTATATATCGGTTGATTTTATTTTTAGGAACACGCCTTCTTTTTTTCGGACCTTCGGAACTTTCAAAAATTGCCACCAAAAATGTGCAAAATATTCTCACTGCTGTTCCAATATTTAAAAGGACGCGGAAGAATTTGACAATGAGACATTGAGAAGTTTTGTTCGTTTCGTTTTTCGTGTATTTTCCCTTTTCATGAGTCGCTGAAGTTTCGCTAATCGCTCTCGTTTCAAGGTTTTCCTTTCCTGCAACAAAGATCCTTGGCCTCAAAGGATTCGCTCATTTTTCACGATGCGGTAACGCTCTCGTTCGACCGCATCGAAACGACTGCAACCTCCCTGACGAAGAGCCGATCCCTTCACGAGAAACCCTTTTGGCCCCGACTTCAAGGTTAACCTTCCTCTCCCATGCTTTTCCTACGTCCGCTTGTCCTGCGAACGTCATTTCGTATTCTCAGCTCTGAAATGTCAAAATTCGGTGAATTCCCTTTCGTCCTCGGTTGAGAAGAAAAATCTGCCTTCATTTATTCGCGAAAAGAGTTTTTCAGAAAACTCCACCAAGGACGAGGTCGTTTCACGGAAATAATGCAATTTGGACGAAAATTCGAATCTTTTCGTTTGACGAAGAATTGTGGAATATACGAAAAATTGTAACATTTTGAAAATTCGAGAAAAAATATTGTCTAATCCACACTCAGTTTCAATCATTTTTATCTGGAAAAATATATAATCATTACGTATAAAAATTATGTAATTTGAATAATAATATCAAAATTTACACGAACAGAATTTTTGATACCCAAAAAATTACAGCAGACACTTTTTTAGAGAGTTCTCCGAGTATGCAAAATATTTAATTAAATTTCGTACATCATTTCCCATTTTTTGATCGATCCAGATGGGAGAATACTGCATGTTTATGAACTCGTTAATCATCCTCTCATTTTTTTAGTCGGAACAATTGCGAGTACGCGCGTGTGTGTATAAATACATACAGATGGCTCTCTCAGCATCGCTGACGATAAAATCGGCGATACACGAGAGTAGCTTTTTCTAACAAACAAACGTCGTTTCGTGCGTAAGATCTTAATCTTCGGTAAGATATGTGTGCGTGTATCTCTGTATCCGGCAAGTGCTGTGTACTCAAATTCTGACGTCTCTTTCTCTCTTTTTCTCTCAGGAATCTCTTCTGTTACTAGAACGGAGCGACGAAGAATTAAACATCTTTCCGTGATGGATCTCTCCAGTTTTCTCTCCCTCTCTGTCTATCCTTCTCTCTTCCTCGCATACTTGCGCAATTTCCTATTTTATTTCATGTCGCAGACATCGTTTCTGGACCCCAGAAACTTTTCAGTTTAGTTATAGAGGGAAAAACAGGAGAGCGAGAGAGAGAGAGAGAGATAGTGGGCCGAAAGCGCGATGAGAAGCGCATCTATTTATAGAGACTGCCACGAGCAAAAGACTTACATAGTCGCGAGAATAGGGCGATTATCGTTCTCGGTGCGTTCACGCTAGTTTAACCAATTTTACCGCGATACACTGCAATTATTGCGAGCTGAGGAAAGTTGCAACGTCGATATCCCAGCGACCCATTATTTAAAGAAAAAGTTTAATACAAGTTTAACAAACGATTAAGATCATTAGAAAGCGAGAAGTTCACACGCGAGCCGATGATTCCGTTGCGTAATTTTCCCTACGTTCGATCGTCGCGAAATTTCTCTCTCGCTTATTATTTGCTTTTTTTCATCCGCAACCATAACTGCGTTCTTTCAAACACGATCGAAGGTCGACGAACGTGAACGCGAAAGGGTCGAAGCCACTCTTGGCTCGACTCTCTCTCTCTCTCTCTCTTCTTCTCATTTTTTTCTTGCTAGCTGTTTATGGATAATTGAGCTCTACCATGTGGCACACGATATACAAACACGCGAAAAAAACGTATGGGCGCTGTATACATGTGAAGAATTTCTTTCTTCTTAATAGTTTGATACATTTCGATATCTCGTACGTCGGTTCGATCCAACCCTTGGACTCGATTCGCACGGACGCGTCCGAGCTGGCGATTCGAAAGGTAAAAAAGGGGTTAGGAGGAAAGAGGGGAAAGGCGCCGAAGGTACAGGGAAGCGGAAAAGATGGCCCTTTCGGAGAGAGGAGCAGAGAGAGTGAGAGAAAAATAGAGAGAGAGAGAGCGCAACTTCGCTCTTCCTTGGGCCCGTTCGATGGGCATTGTAATTACGGCCTGATCATTCCGCCATAAATAAAGGCTACGAACGGACAACGTCAAGGATTTTTATATATATACGTGCTTTAAAATATATATACATATATATCGATATATATATTTCAGTAGGCAGTGAAAAGGAGGGAGAGATCTTCTGGTTTTCGCTTCGTCTCTTTGCACGGAGACCGGTGTCGGAGCGATTATAAGCAGCGCGGCGAGGGTAGCTCGCGAACGCCAACCGTTGCGAATCAAGAACTCACGTACGACTTCGGCCTAGCCAGCGAACATCCGCCCATTCGATATTTCGATTTAAACTTTATCTCTCGCGATCGAGGCGAGGAAAAATAACCCAAAACGGTCAACGAATTTTTTCGAGCTGAAAAGATTCACGATATGTATACACAAGGAAAGAAAATCTCGGCACAGTTTTTTATCACGAGCGGTTATTGATTTTTTGTAGATACATAATGAAAAATCGATAAGCAATTAATAGAGGAAAAATTCAACGCCGACGTTTCGACAAGTTTAAATGATTTTCATTTAATTTTTTTTTCTTTTTTCGAAGCATGAAGCGGAGGATTTATTTCTATATGTTTCGCATACTTCGGCTTTCTATTTGTCGATCATTTTTGCGGGGGTTATCATCGATGTGATTTACATATTCACGGTGTATATAGGAACAGCGATCATGTCGCCCGAACGATGATTTATAAGGTCAATTTTATCGGGAACTGGTTCGCTGCCGACGAGCAATGGCAATTACGAGAGAGAAAGAAGGAGAGAGATCGAGAGCGAGGCGGGAGAAAGAGAGAGAGGGAGAGTGACTATAAGATTATTCGAGAGTTAACGTTCTAGAATCTATTTTTCTTTTTCTTTTTTTTTCCTTACAAATGGTTTCGCACTTGTAACTATGTAGCGCTTTGAATATGTATGCAATATAGTTATTTTTATAACGTTTTGCTTGCAAGAACTGCACGATCCGATAAAATTCTATATGCGCTCTCTCACTCTCTCTTTCTCGCTCTGTCTCGCTCCTCGCTTCCTCCATGTGAACTGTAATAACTTTTATGATTTCTTGACTTCTTTTCTTTTCGCTCGGAAGCGAACGGACCGGCACAGTGCATTTAAATGTGTTAGGAACGTCATTAAATCCGAATTATGCAATTCTGCATTTACATGAAAAATAAAATTGAATGAGACAAATTTGATTGCCAATTTTTCGTTGAGATTTTTTATATGAATTTTTTTTTTTAATACTCGAAATCGAAATTCACCAAAATAGACTAGATTGTTTTTAAAATATGTACATTTATAAACTTTTGCAGGTAACTTAATTTTTTAATTTAGCTGTACACCATGAATCTCTTTTGAAAATTCAATTTTCTGAAATTCGAACTTTAAACCCCAAAATCTTAAAAGTAAAAAAATCTGTACCAAATGAAAAAAAATCGAAATGTTACACCGAATTCGAATGTCAAGTTAAGGAGCAACATAAATTACGTTCGCGTGTCTCTGCTCGCTCACATGTTTGGGGACATAAATTTTCATCGAGAACTGTAACTGGAAACGAGAAAACAGAAACGCTCGGTCGAGAGTATGAGTTCGCGGTTCGCGTTATGTTTTTGGAGAGTGTACCGAAAAGAAAATAGAGAGTAAGGCTTTTTATGGGGTAAAATAGGGCGCGAAAACATTGGGGGTCGTGAAGATGCGAGGCGCAGCCTGTTGCTGCTTCTATACCGCTCGCTCTATCTCTTTCTCTCCTGAACGTGCGTTCTGATCCTGCGACAAGGATCTCTGATCCTTGAGCTCGTTCTTCCCGTAACGGAGCAGCCAAATAGTGTGTTCCACGCGCGCTGTAACAAGCCCCCTCAGGGTGGTTTGGTCCCACGTTTTTCGAGAATTTACGAGCTCTCGAGACGCCACCTCGTCTTTCTCTCTTTTCTCATCTCTATTTCGCTTTATCTCTCGCCTTTGATTTCAATGGAAGCGAACACATCGTCTCTTTTCACATTATTCCGCTTCTTCAAAACTTCCTCCGATCCCAATTTCAAAGATTCGGTGGTTTTTGACACGAGCCAAAATGCGAGCGCAAGTATTTGTGCGATACAATAATTTTCTATTGCTCTTCAAAAACCTTTCTTTACCCCTTTCTCCTTTATCTCGCAATCGCGATCTCGTTCCCTTTATCCATATTCCAAAGACCGTGACATTTTACGGGGTGCGAGACTATTCCCGACAATAATTTTATCATTGAGGACGATATCCTTTGACGTCGATGTCACAATGTTCTCATAAATCTCAAAATAATGACTGTTACTCGGTAAGTCATTCTTTTATACTTAACTTTAACTATATTGTGATGTCTTTATAATATAAAATATACGTCCAACGCGATAGATTACTAAAAATCATTGTTATTTGTCGCATCAAACATAAAATTTGATAAAAAATCAAATATATAATAGAGCGATCGGCATGGTGATAAGGGACTTTAGAACAAGTTTTGTTCATCCTCTCCGTGAAAAAAGTATTATTGAAAAAAAATTATTTTAAAAATGTGAATTACTCTGTACCAAATTTGAAATCAAATTTTAAAAATGATAAATAATTCGCAAAATAAAAAATGCTAATCAGCAACAAAACTGAATGATCGTTATTCGCGATAAAAATAAAAAATGAATCTCATAAAATTTGATGACATAGTCAATTGAGCGTAAAGGTTACAGTTTGCAAGGTGTAACACATTGTTCGGGGAGAGTCATCGTGACAGCGAGGAATAAAGAGGACTCGGTAATAATAAGAACGTCTTTATTCCGTGGGTGGTGCACACGCGGTGTAAAGTGCACAGTATCGGGGCGGTACTCCAGAACACCCTGGCGACCCCGAAGCCATAAATAAATGTTCTCTCTGTTCGCGCGAGAATTCTCAGTATTCGTGTTCCATGCGCGGGAACGAAATCGGACTGGAGAGGCTTAGCATCTTCCAAGATTTCGTGATACCGAGCTAGTAGACTTTGTGCGGTATGTGAGAGAGAGAGAGACACAGAAATGGGTGGAAGGAGAGAAACGACTGTGACAGGGAAAGAGAGGGAAAGGCGCTGTTGCTTTCACGTGTAACCAGAAGGCATGCCGTCGACTATCGAAACGGACAGCCTCCAAACGAAATCGACCTAAAACATGGCCACGGGATGATACATTGGTCAGAAAGAGCTCCAGAGATTCTCAAATCTCGAAATAAAAACAAAAAAAAATTAAAAACAATGTTCCGTACTCGTATAACGCTGATATAGGTACAACAAATGTTTTAATACAGTATTGAATACTTACTTTTTTGAATGAATTTAAACATGTTGATGATGCAGAGGTACAATAATTTCGTTCGGGGTATATTTTTATTGGTTTTAGATTTTTTAACCTGTTGTATGAATTTTCGAAAAATAATTTTTAGCTTTGATTTTTATGCTAAAATAATTCTTCAGTTATTTTTAACTATATACGTTGTGTGTATGTACATTTGTACATACGATAAAGTTTAGCTAATCGTAATTCGGTAGTGAGAGTGGCAAATCGATACTTCTTATAATATTAATGAGGATTTTATCGCTGTTGGAAAATCGATGAGCCGCGTGAGGGCTGATCGTCCATTGGTGTTGGAACGCGTATTAACCACGCCATCGTACAATTATACGCGTGTATATGTGGTTTCGAATGAAGAGGTCTGGAAATTGCGTTTCCTCCACATACGAAACTTTACTATACGCCCACCTGCACAATGTTCTTTCATGCCCTAAATTTCAAAGAGTCGAATCGATGTTAGGATTCAAAAATTGGCAAGCTTAGAAACTCAAATTAATTAAAGTAAATAAAATGATTAGAGAACATTTATCAATAGCATAATAATAAATAACAAATAAATACCCAAATTATTTTTAAATTAACAAAATACGAGTTTATTTTACGATCAAGAATAGTTTAAATTAATGAAAACGAAAACATTGTAATAAGCTAAATATATAATAGCAAATATGAAGATTTTACTGAAATGATTTAGATTGAATTTAAAATATTAATTGAAATGCCAAATTTGTATATCTCAAAGAAAATAAATTTAAAGAGTATTTGGAGCCTATTTGAATAAACGTTTTAACGATATCAAGTCTCAAGTCCAGGACGCATCCTGTTAGCTCTTGGACACCTACGAAGTTGACCTCACGAGTCGTTTGCGTCCAGCTGACTGCGTATTGTTCCCCAGCGCGGAAGGTAAAAGTCATTAATTTAAACCGGTGTCGGTGCTGTCCAACAGATATCTGCCTCGTAGTTTCGTCATGTATACGTGTGCTTTCTCAATCTGTATACGCATACGGCCATGTATAGAAACGTTATCTGCATTGTTGCGTTAAACGGCTAGTTTTCGTTTCGATTTTCGTTCGAGAAAAAAAAGACATCGAAGAAAAAATCTACTCTCGTTTCGGCCTGATCATAAATTGAGTAACAAAATTTCAAATACGAGAATGAAGCAATAACATTACGGAACTATAATTCTTTTTTCTAAAATTGAGATAAGAGTAGATTTTACATCGTTTATTTACGCTTAACATGACATATCTCTTCTATCGCACCATCTCAATCGTGATGTATTTTGAATCCGGAAAATCCAGTCTCCGAACAATCGATCCGGGGTGTGTCTTTGTATTTTGTATCTCTTCTTGTCGTCACGCTCATTTAAATACGTTTATGTTAATTCTCGTGGCTGATGGAAAAAAATTATTTTTTTATTTCATCAGATTGTGGAGGAATTTCCATCATTCTCCAACATACTGATCATGTTTAAAAATGTAACTGTTTTGACATCCTTGATAAAAAATTATTCAGTAGAATTTTAAGCCTTCAAAAATTGAGAATCTTGTATCAATTTTGTACTCTCCTATTGATTTTTTATTTCACTCCAGAGCAATTTTAAATCAAGTAAATAACATACATATATTCCCAATTGTTGAACTTTTAAATTTATATTTTCTTATAAGAAAAATTGTAATTATACATATGTGTAGAGTGTAGTAATCAAAATTTATTTGCTTATTTAAAAATTATACGTATTTTCGTCCATGAAAATATATTTTTCATTTTGATTTTCAAACACTGACAATTTTTCTGAATGATTTTTGTTGAAAAAAAAATTATTGAAATTTCTTGCAATCTGATAAACTAAAATAAACACTTTTTTAAAGTGTACAGATATGTTTACGATTGTTTACAACAGAATGATGTGCATTCTCGAGATTTTCGGACTTTAAAGTGTTGAGTGTGTGTCGGTATAAAAAGGGAAGGAGTAGAGAGAAAGAGAGAGATGGGAAGAGCTATCAGGGAGGTAAACCTCTTTGGTGATGGATGGAGACGACCGCTGTTGCTTCTCGCTCTATTCCTGTTTCACAAGCCCTCGAACAGTGGCAACGCAAACATATATTTATCTACGATTCAAAATATTCTTTTTATTTATACCTACACATAGATTTTTTATTCTGTTTTTTCCCCTAGAATGAAAAGATGAACGCATGCACAATGGGAAAACTCTCGAGTTGTCAGCATGTTTTTAAAATCTTCACGAAATATCGTTCCTCTCGTTCGAGAAGACGTGAAATACATCATTATCAAAAAATTGGGTCAACTGGCCACGACGAGAATCGTTTATCTCTAGAATTTTTTTACGATTTTTTTTTCAAACACATTTTTTGGAAATTTATCACGAAAAACCTTTTTTATCAAAAATAGAGGAAAATTAAAAAAAATTGTTACATTTTCATTCAGAATTTCTCTTATTTAGAGTGTTTTTGTTTCCAATCTGCTTGCACTGAATAAATCCATTTTTCTCCGACGAGGGAAGAAGTGGATATAGTTTCATTACCGTGTTCCGGGGTGGAGTTGCTGAGAACCAGAATCGCGAGAATTCTACGAGGATTCAAGGGGTGAGCTCGCGGCGGAGCTTTCACCGCGCTTTCAGGAGAAAGAGAGGAACGTATATACGTATACATATACGTATAAAGAGAAAGGGGGAGAAAGGCTGCGCGGATCATTTGTTATCTACGAGAAGGGCGGACCGGGAGAAAGCTCTCTCTGACGCAAATAGGTTTGTTTCTCACCGCGTTACGAGCCTGGTTCTTAAACCCCTTTTCGCCAATCATATCAGCCAAGATACTCGGAAGGAAAACCGGCAGGTTTCAATTACCTCAATCTCTCTCCCGATTTCCGATTTGCACTCGTTAATGTACGATCAAACCTGATTTATTTCGCTTCACCCTTTACCGAGAGATCATTAATTATTTGTTAATAATTACTTTATGGTTTTTTACACTTCATATTAACATTTTGAAACTTTATTGAAAGATTCATGATAAGTATAAGGTCATGAATTATTTCCAATTAATAATTGGGAAATGATGACTTTCTTGTCTATAATATCGATCGTTGTTTAAAAGTTTAAAAGCTTCACACTTCCCATTATAGTCAATAAAATCATTAACTATATGTCAACTATACTTCTTAGATAAAAAATTTTTGTAAAGATTTTTTTTGTTTTAGTGGCTGCGAGGAAATTGTTTAGACTTTGTCATAATATAAAAATTGAAAACGAATTTTCATCGTGCTACCATTTTAGTTACTATTAGTTATCTCTGCTAAGTAATAACTATTTTCCTGCCAAAAATATGAGTTTTAATTTTTTTGGTGCTCGCGTTAAAATGACAGAAATTTCGAGTTCTTCCGTTCCTGAGTAGGAAATTGGAGATAATCAGCACTTGAGGGCACTCGCGAGGAATTCGAATAGGAGGTTGATTTCGCGAAATGCCTCGTCGCGCCCGGCGACTTGATCTTTGGCCCACTGCGTGTGTGGCTTTCTCTCTCGAGTTTGTACGAATCGTCGCGAATTCTCACAGCTGTTACCCGGCTTCGAGCTCGCAAATCAGGGAGAAAGAGAGAAGAAGAATTCTCACGTCTCTATAACTCGAGCTACGATGACTCTTACAACACTCTACTCTCTTTTTCTCTCTCTCTCTCTCTCTCTCTCTCTCAATCCTCTTTTTCTCTGTTTTCATACGAGAAAATGACGCAAAATCTCTCCCATGTGTGAACTCTTTGGTAAATTTAAATACGACCGAATCCCCGACTACCTAGTTTGTCGTCTTAACTCGACGTTTTTGGCGAATCTTGCAACTTTCCTGATTCCTCTCGCTCTCTCTCTCCCTTGTTATCTACTGGTCTCTCGGATCACAGAGCCCTCTGTAAGTTATTCGACTGGCCCAACTGACTAACTGGCCCTGAGCCAGGAAGTCTCTCTTTTCCCTCCTTGATGCTGTTATCCCTTTTGTGTGCAATCTCCCAATCAAAAAACAAGTCAACTCGTGATGATTTCAGATAAACTTCATTTGAAACGATTATTATTATTTGTTCATTAAAAAATAATATGTAAAAGCATTTGCAATATTTGCAATGTCTTCCGATTGAGATTAATTTAAAAATTACATTTAAAAAATGTTCTTCAATTCTGTCGAAATTTGACAGCTTGATTGAATTCACGGATTAACTTTTTGTGGATAAGCGCGACACGTTAAAGAGGTACTTGAAAAGTCGTGTTTACGTTGTGTAAAGTACATTCGTGTGTACCGATTTATAAGCGAAAGATCATTGGAACCAATTATCGTCACGGACGACCGGAAGTGGGGACAGCGTTCTTTGGATCGCGCTGCACTCCGTGTGTTGTACGCTGATACGTGCTCGCGCGTACGAAAGATACGCGTCGAAGTCTCATGCCACTTATTTGACAAGTCCGACAAAGCGAGACGTATGGTCCGACACATAAATAACTCCGACGACCGTTTACTAAAGGGTTATTATACAATTACGATTAAAGCAATCTTTTTTCTTTTTTCTCATTCACCTTGGTGGTCTCGTACTCCAAATTATTTTTCACTCTATCAATCCATTCGACGCGTTCGTGTCCACTGCAATTCTTATATAAATTTTATTACAAACTATGCAAAGACAATCAATTTTTGGCAAAATGTTAAATATTTTGGAATTTCATTTAATTTTTGAAATTTGCACTTGAATAAAATTTCAAAATTATATATTTTAATCTTACTAAAAATTTTCACTTATAATACCACAAGAGCTTCAAAATTATCGGGTATTTCCCGATAGGTTCGTTGCAAACAAATGAAGGAGTCAAGTTTTTCAGGTT
>JAPYYX010003510.1:0-11313 GCA_030522605.1 Cremastinae sp. B BG-2022a | reverse complement strand
CCTGAAATTTTGCGAGGGTGTCTGATACTACTTAAATAAGATCCTCGCAAAGTTTCATCCATTTCTCTAGTTTTTTGATTTGGTAGGCAGCCACCTTAATTAGTCATACACTTACCTCTGAACGTCGATCCAATAACTAATTACTTCTTGCGTTAATTTCAGTTTGCTTTCCCATTCTGTAATCTTCTCATCGAAAGCAGCTCGAAATGGACTGAAACTTATTTGCAGAGTGCTCATCGTATGATCATCCAGCAGAATGAGAATCTCATCCGGAATTTTCATGATATACGTGCCTAAGTAAAAGCATTAGATGTCACTGAATTTTAAAAGTTAATTGAATCCTTGTCCAAAATAAACAATGTATTCGTTGGATACAATTAGAAAGAACAATTTAATTAAGACATCTGGGATAAAACGTATAATTTCTTTGCGAAAATGTTCAACGGACCGGTATTTTTGTAAGGTATGATTTCCATCTGGATAGTTTCCCATTCCTTAGCCATTTTGTCCAAGGTACCTTCGATGGCAAATTCTTTAGCAGCGCCTTCAGCTATTTCGTCAATAACTTGCTCAAAATTTTCTATTCCCAAGAATAGCAGAGCTTTAAGAGTTAAGGCAGGAGTCAGAGCCATTTGAATTCCTGTTCGCTCGCTAAGAATCTCAAAGTGACGGGATTTCATCCCAGGGTTTCTCAGGGACTGTACAAGACCGATGTGAGGTTTAAAGGCTTCAATGCGATCTCTCATTTCTAGGGCTATCGCCGCGATTTCTAAAATGGGAGAAAACGTTGTCATCGTCATGAAAAAATTCTTGTAATGAGGACAAAGAAGAAAAGCGAAAAATGAAAAGACTTGGCTGTTCTTCGAAGACTTTGACGCATCGTGACATTGTTTTATGCATTTCGTTGACGGTCGTCTCAATTTGTTGACCGTCAATGTTCATAAGAGGATTTTCCATCCATATTTCATACCATCGAAGCCACTCTGCAGGATATGCTCGCGTCAGATTAGTTATTCATTTGAATTGTGTTTGGCAATGTTAGTATTGATTATCTTTATTGAAAGTATGACGTCAGTGGGTCATAACGTGATTTATTGAAACGGTACTGGGGATCGTACCAGAAGCGGTGAGCCAAAGACTCTGGTACGGATCAAAGTCTTTTATCAATTGGGTGAGATGGTCAAAGGGTGTTATTGGTGCTCCAAAAAGCTTTTGTCGCTCGTTCAACAAACGTCCGTATTCCTGACTATCTTTCATTGATTTCCAAACTCGCTTCGCGTCTATTGCTGTTTCGTGAACCTTCTCAATATCATCCTGCGAGGCAATGTTTGTCACGTTGCCCACGAGCGTGTCTATCTTCTCAAGAAGATTTGCCTCATCGAGTATTTGCTGCTTGAAAAATTTTTCGGTTTCTTTCACATGATAAACGATCGTTTCTTGTATCTACACACAAAAAATTAAGCTGTCGTTAATTTTTACAAATGTAAGAAGCATAACGTTTATTTACATGGACAACCGTTAGAGAATTATGAGAAATTTTGAATTGAACAAGGGGCACTCAAAGACGGCAGCGCCTCATGGCTCGAGGCGATTGAGAGAGCGTTCCGAACATGTAATTTCCGGTAACGCTTCGTGAGCACGACAAATGTGCGAGACATTTTATTCTAATTTCGGTAAATTAACAAATTAAGGACCTCTCATGCATCATGTGAATCACTCAACTTAATCAAAAGAGTACTTTTTTGGACATATCAACAGTGGATGTCTCATCTGTAATCTCAATTTATTCTCTGATGCAAACGACCGGTTAATCAACCACGCGAAGCGCGCAACAGGTTTATCTTATGCACATACTTCAATAAACGACCAAGGATCAGCTCAAATGTTATCTAAATTGTTTCGCACGCTTTCCCTCACACGTTTCCACCAAGTCTTTTGATCTGAGACAGCTCCGAAGTGAAATCCGGGATTAATAATAAGAATTTGTTCAACCGATTTTAATAAGGAATGTAATTAATGAAAAGGAGAAAAAATTAACGGGGGAAGTAAAAATCTGTCACGATTTTTAAAAGATAAGGATATACATATGTACCTGAGCGTCTATTCGGAACGGAAATCCGATCGCCTCCCATTTCGCCTGGAAATCTTCATCAGGAACGTTCCATCTAAACGTCTCAAGGATATCGTATTCAAGTTTCAGCCTCTGAATTGTATTATCTAGATCAATGACAGTTAACGGTACGGTTTCCATCCATTCTTTGGTTTCGAAAATTTCTTCGATACTGCGTGGCTCCTCCTTCAGTCTATTACGTATACTATTGTAATTATTCAATACTTCGTTGACCTGATTCCGCAAGGATTCGGTGAACATCACGAGCAATCCCTTCGCGAGACTTTTTCGTTTATCCATGAGAAATTTTTTCAACGGTTCTACATTAACGTTGAAAGGTCCGATCAATATTGAATTGGGTATTGTAAGTTCGAGGTTTCGCAACAGACTCAAGTGAAACGTGATTTCCTCCTTTATTTCGGCAGCTGAATGTGTTTCTTTTTCAAACTCACTACAAAAAAACGTACCATAGAAAAAAATTAATTATTTTCATTATAATAGTATTAGATCTAATAAAAATGAATAAATAAACAATTGAGTCAAGAGGATTGTTTACTTTATGTAATTTGAAAGATTCAGAGTGTAAAGTTCTAAATATTTATTGTATTCTTGGGCATATGCGGAAAGCGGAATGATCGATTTTCTGTAAGCTGTTCGCAGTCGATCACGCATGTTGGAAACACATTGTTCCAGTAGTCCTACGGAGCTCAAATAAAGATCACTCGGAAACTTTAGACTGGTCAGTATAAAGGGATGAGCCTGGCGAATTTTGTGGCACTGGATCAATGCGTTGTCGAAGAGATTGACCACACTGTTCTGCATTAAATCACGATAAAATATCTACCTTAATGAATAAATTTTTTCTGATGGATGCTGTGTTAAGATAGTACAATCGGTACAATAAAATGAAAAAACAAATCTTAGTTTATGTCTGTACCATGTACTTTTAAGCGTTTGATTACCACGTACGTATGAGAGTCATAACACAAATCTTTCGAACTTTTGAAAAAACTAAGGGAAACTTCTTTGAAGTACTATAAAAAGTTAAGCAAATTTTGGGAAGTTTCACTATCTAGAAGTCATGATATTTAATTGTAAGATTGCAAATCGTTATATTTAATACGTGCTTTTGTGAAAGGGTACTGAAAGTTGTCATTTTTAACAATAAGTATTTTAAAATATTTCACGTGATGTTATGAGAAATGATATAATTTGGCCCGTTCAACTTCTTTTGTAATGGAAAATTTTGCAAAAAAACAGAACAATTTCAAATGTGAGTACGGATACATATTGAATATTGTGTCATTTTTTTCGACGCGTTCCAGAGATTTAAGAGAATTACAAAAGAATTATTCCCCTAAACAGAATGTTTCGAATATGTTATCCAGTTTTATTATCGTTGTAAAAAAAAGAAAATTTCAGAAGCAAGTAATACTGTGTCAATCTACCTCGAAAGCGTCGACATTTTTCGAATAGTGAGCACCGTCGTTGTTCAACCTTAATTCAACCAAGAATATCGGGTTCGCAGTTGGAGGAAATAACGACTTTTTCAATTCTTGGCCCCAAGTAAATTCCTCTTTAACTTCGAGGCAACAAAGTGCAGGTGATTCCAACATTGTTACGTATACTTCTATAGAATTTTCGACGAGATTCCTTAATGCATTCTTTAAAAAGGTAATCAGTAAGTAGAAATTATGAGAAAATGATTAGAAACATGTTGGCCTATTGAAAGATTATAAGCACCAAATAATTTGATTACACGGATGTACATACAGATGTACAGGATGTACAAACATTTAATCAATTTCTGTATCCAAAAGGTCAACATAGGCTTTAATTTTATATGGATATTACTAACTTGCATGAGCATCAGGATCAAACCGTTGAAGCGTTTGAGCTTTGCGACGTCATAAATCGATGGAATTCTAAACTCGATGTTGAATGTTCCTTTGCCGATGTCTCTTAACCACATTCGAACCGATCGAACAATTTTGTCAAGCCACTGTTCCTTGAGATATTTTATCATTGTCGTAGTCGTCTGAACCTGTTGAGCCTCAAATTCATCAAGAGTCACTGCTTTCCCGTAGTATGTTGCAAACAGATTCATTGATGACACTTCGATACAGGATTGAACGATGCATACACTTGCTTCGTAAACTTCTGCCCGAACGTACAGAGTATACCAGTGAAAAAAATTCTTGATTTCCTGTCGAAAAAAATTCAATAAAAGATTTTGTTTGCAAGTGATTCTTTTGAGAATGTATAAACGATACTTCAATTTAACCCTCCGTCTATGTAGGGGGGTCGATTGTGTCCGGGCCAAAATTACTTTTCCGAATTTCTCGAAAATTTTACTTAACATTTGTTGAAAAAAAAATATTAAAAATAAAAATATCCGAAAACATCCTGTTCGTACTTGTAAAGGACATCCTAAAGATGAAGCATGGATTTTTTCAGATTTTTTTTATCAAGAATTGTGCGCTTGGTGGCGCGCCGCCGAAAACAACCCCCCTACATACGCCGAAGGTGCTAAAAAATCCTACATAGACGGAGCGTTAAACAAACTCATTGCATATTATTCGCGATTGCGCACATATAAATCTCATCTACTATTTCAAAACAATTCGCAAAACAATTTAAGAATTTTCTAGCCTCTTCACCACGCACTAAAATATGTTATTTTCGAGGAAAATTTCATACTTGTTCTGAATATAAACAAAAACCGTCACATCAATGTCGAATGTTTTTCGGACGTTTTGTGTACGTATACTCGACAATAATTTTTTAATATTAAAACTCCTCGCTTGAGTATACTTTTTCAAATTGTTTGCATAATGTGATGAATGTTCAAACTACTTGTAAAGCGTGTTTATTTATCGTGTGCATAATTAGTATACATAAAGTCTTCTTTTATCAATTTGTCCCTCAAAAATAATTTCATCGGAAATTATAGGGTTGATATGTGTATAATGACGAAATACGATTCATTACATTGAAATTTTCCATTCCCGTGGCAAATTTCGTTTCATTGATCGGTGTAACGTCTTGAAGAGGTATCCACTTAATGAACTTGAACATCATAGGGCAACTCCTAATGAACTTCCGCCATTGAAGATCGCATATTACGCGTCCATATTCCAATTTTAATTCATTATAAATCTATGGAACAGCAAAGTATTTAAAAAATTATTTCTTAATAATTATTATATTCATAATAATTATCAACATATTATTGTTGGTTAGGTTATTTCCAATTGTATGTCTTTCCGGCTTTTACAGATTCCAATTCCATATTGTATCTTTATTTTTCCATTTTCCCTCTTTTTTCCATAAAATGTATCCCTATGCTGCGTTCGCAGCTGACTTACGCCGCTGTAACTCTGTATCGCATTCGCAAATGGGAACAAGAATACTGGGAAAACCCGTGCCAATACATTCGGTAATGGCGGTTTGATAGCTTTCGAAAAATCTAGAAATATCACTTTTCACTTAGCGTTAATCCATCAGTCGTCGCAAGTTAAAAACGGTTACTCATTCGAGTACAAGGAGGTGTCTAACACTATTTATTCTATACGAAATAGACGTCAAAAGAAATAACGCTGGAATGTTCCTGATCTGCCGGCACCAGTACCCCCAGGTCGGCACACGGGTACCGACTGTAACTGGCACCCCCGTAACGAAAGGATTAAAACAATATTTTAAATATTTACTTTGTTTATAGTCTTTGAAGGAAATTTCAATCTTCCTTGTCTGAGCACTGACTGTATGATCTTACTTTTATCTTCATCGTTAAAAGGTGGAATGTCTTCAATTTTCATGCAATCGAGGTAAAAGTTATATCTGAAAAAATCAATCTTTACATTAAAACTGTGAGACCTTCCGCTTCCAGTATGAGTTAAAAAGTGTGAGCAAAGGTGTAAAAGAAAATGAAAGTGTAGTACGATACGAATGAGAAAAATGAAAGAAAGGCAGAGAAATCGGGAAAAAGGGGAGGAAAAAAGTGCGAGAATGAAAAAAAAGTAAAAAGAGAGAAAAGATGACAGGGAAAAGAAATATAGGTAGTTGTATGAAAGCACTTGTTGAGGTTAGTTGAGTTGAGTAATTTAGGATTGATCGGAAGAAGAGAGGGAAGAACGATGATAGAGAGAAAGGATAGTGATAGGCAGAAGCAGAGCTGATGGTATATAGACGAAAGATAAAATAAGGAAAGAGAAATTAGTAGATAAGGAAGCTAAGAGGCTCAGGTGCGTAAGGAAGACGACGACGAAGGAACTAATAGAAGAGAGCAAGACAAACAAGTGCGGTAAGTGAAGAGAAGCGGAGAGTTAGAGAATTAATAGAAATGTGGAATAGGAAGAGAGAAAATACAGAAGTAAAAGAGACGTCAGAAGAAGAGGAGAAGAAAGGTAATACGGTAAAGAATGAGGGGGTAAAACGTTTGAAGATATAGAAAAAGAATGCAAAAAAGAACAGGAGGAAGAACGGAAGAAACGAATAGAAAACTCGAGGTACAATGCATGACATAAGGAAATAAGAACGCACTGAAAAAAATGATGGCGATTTATTCCAATGAAATAATAGTTGGTTCAATCAATATTTCATTGAATCTATTAAATATGGACGAAGGAACTAAATATTTAATTGGAAATCGCCATCGTTTTTTTTCAGTGCGGAAGGAATACCGGAATCTTTGAGAAAGGGATGGAGCGAAGAGAGGTACAGCAGCGCGATTTATTTCAGGAAATGGGGTGAGTGAAAGAGGATGTTAGGAGAGGGAGAGGAAGGGAGAATGCAGGATATGCGGAGTAGGGTGTCCGTTATTTACCAAGTTGGCTTTTTTTGCTTGGGCACCGTCTAAATAATTAGTTTATAACCTAAAAATATGTTTTAAAAAAAAGCAGATCCTCCGGTGTTGTTTAGACGTACCTAAATGACGATACTTTTCCCATGTAAATAACATGGAGATTTTTCACTTTTCAGAAATTATTTTTTTCCTTGCTTCTCTTAATCAATAACTTACCAAATATTGTTGATTCTGCTTCTATTGTGATCCCTTTAGATGGAAAAATTTTCATATGGGCGTCATAAATCTGTATAGTTTCGAGAAGCTCAAAACAAAATATTTGGAGTACGCAATAATAATAGTTTGGTATTTTTTTTCTCGAAAACTAACGACTTTTGGAAAAAGTTGTAGGAGACAAAAAATGCTTAGAATCCATCAGGGAACGTACTAGAATTTTTCCAGAAATTTTTGGGAATTTTTTAAAATTTTCAAAAAACGTTAGCAACAAAATTGTCAAAATGTCGCCCAAAAAATCTGAAAAAATTCCAATGTATTCTTTGATAAATTTAAAACATTTTTTATTGTTAGGATTTTTTTGAAAAATTAGAAGTTTTCAAACCACAGCGTTCCGAAGATTTAAAAAAAATTTTCCGTTCGAACGCCATTTTCAGAGCCGCCATGGTAGATTTTTGGGTCCAAACCCCGGTTATCTTTTAGCCCATGAATCGAGGACACTTTTCTGATTTTGAAAAGGTGTGTATCTGACCGGCTTCATAACAATTTTTTCGATAAAACAAATTTTTGTACCGAAAAAAACACGGTTTTTTGCGAAAAATTGTTAATAACTATTGAACCGTTAACGCTGGATAAATTCTAAGGGCGGATTCTGAAAGTGGACAAAATGTTACGTCAGACGTGGTATTTCAAGAATTTTTTCTGAGACCAATGATGTGCGAAAAAGCGCATGAACATTGTGTCACAATAGATGCAGAATCAAAAATATTTGGTAAGTTATTGATTAAGCAATAAAGCAGAGCAAAAAGCAAAAGCAAATAAGCAAAAATAAAGCAATTAAGAAGAAGGAAGGAAAAAAATAAGTTTTGAAAAATGAAAAATCTCCATGTTATTTAAATGGGAAAAGTATCGTCATTTAGGCACGGTTGATCGAAATCGGAGGGGGTGCTTTGTTTCAACACATATTTTTAGGTTATAAACTAATTATTTAGACAGTATCAAAGCGAAAAAAGCCAACTTGGTAAACAACGGACACCCTAATGCGGAGCGGAAGAAGAAACATGGGAGCACATATTGAAGAGATGCATAGGATTTCCGAAGGAAGGGAGGGGGATGGACGAAGGAATCGCCAGTAAAGATAAACGAGTTTGGAACTGTGAGCACAAATCAATTGCAATAGGCTATTTGAATAGAGTGATTTTTATATGTACTCTTACACTGTAAAAAATTTTATGAAAATTACTATATACAATGTGACATTAAATTTACCAACTCAGTATATCAAAATGCAAATTACAACACTCAAGTGGTTAAAAATTTAAAACAGGGATTTTGAAAAACGACAACCTTGTAAAAAAATGTCAATACACTGTATAAGTACTACATATTTTCTGTAGAATGGGGCCTCCATGTATTTTATTACGGTACGGTACAATAAAATTCAATTACCTATCGCATTTGAATTGAATTGCAGGTATTTCAAAAAAAAACTCCCAATACGAGTTTATCAATTTCAGTATGCATTTTTTTATAATGCACAATTTGGTAAATATAGGATCGACGTGAATTTTTTTCCGCATTTTCTTAGACCAATTTGAAAAAACAGTAATCTTAATCGGTATTTTCAAACACTATCGTATTTAAATTTCATTGACAGTACTTCCAACCTAAATATTAATTGTAATTCAAATTTTGTTTACAGAGTACCTTATGCACGTTTCGGCTCTATTTCGAGCATCGATCGCAGAACCGAGTCTCTGGGCGAAAGCGCGAGGATCCTCAGCAAAAAATCTTATATAAATACGCGGAAGCTGGAAAATTCTGGCATATCCGTCTAGAGTGCGAATGGTCCACAATCTATTATCGTAATCGTAATCCGTGACAGCGGCGTTTTGCCAATCATACGAATCCGCCAATTCCTTCAGGTTTCTCGGTGATAGCGACATATTTTCGTGAAATTTTTTCACGAAAGCAGTCGCCGGTAATGGATACCTCGACCCATCCATCAGGCCTAAATTCATCCAATCCTCTACGGTCCTGTTAAATTTTCATTACATTTCAGACCGAGAAGTCGTCTCTTTTTTGCTCTCCATTTTTCGCACGAAAAGCAAACGAGAAACTTTATCTCGCATTCCCAAAAAAGAAAAAAGAAACCTCTGGAATCTGATTTAGTATGGGGAATTACTGTTCAGAAACGAATTTGTTATTCTTTTCTCCTCATTCGTTTTCTTTCATCGCAAAAATGATTACCGTGGGGATTTCGCAACAAATTTCAAGCTCTTTTTTACTTTAGTATTTGAACTTGAAGCTTTTTGGTCGAATAATTCTCTTTTGAGTTCATTTGAAGATATAGTATTCAATCAAATATATTTATACATCACTGATTTCTCGAAGAAATTTGATTTCCTTTCTACGATGTTCAGGAAATTTTTGAAGTCACCGATTATTTATTTATTTATTTTTAAATGAATAGAGGAAAATAAATGAATTATGCATAGCTAGCCTGCAGTCGAAATCTTCATTATCAAATATCTCAAGCGGTAAATAGTTGCTATTTGCGTAGAGACCGTGCTTCTCCTCGTAACCGACGAATGGTTGTACGATCTTCGGTGGCAAAATATCAAAACTGGTAATACCCGCCTCAGTCAGAGCATCTTGAATTCGCAGATTTCTATATAGTCTACGTCGGCGTTCCATTTCGACCGTACGAGGGACGTCTTTTGGCTCGACGTACATTTCTTTTTGAACTTTAGGCGCAAAAGTCTCAGCTGGAAAAGACTGGAACGATCTTCTATTTTTTCGGTTGCTCTTTTTATTTTAACGACATTAACATATTTTTTTTTCTATAGCAAAGACATTCTTGAATTTTTTTTTGTTCTTTTTCGTGAATGATAATTGTTTTTTTCTTTTTCTACTTAATTTTAACGACATTTTCTATATGATCCCTTATTATAAAAAATTCTTTGTATACCGCAACCACGTTTTCTTCGTTTTTTCGAGCGTCTTTTGGGGGTCAAGATAATCTCATCCCCCAAAATATAATAATCTCTAAAAATTTTATTACAAATTCTTATCATTATATTGTGATATTTATATTTCCAACTTTCTTCACTTCTGCCAATTTTCGAAAGCTCAGAATCTGAAGAAATTAAAAAATAATACATACAATTGACGGGTCTTCGGGAAATGTGATCCATCGTTCAGCTGCGCCGAGTAAAGTGGCAGGTTCGCTGCTTGCAGTGTAATCTCCCACGGATGCTGTGTGTTGCTCCGTATTTATTTGCCATACAAGCTGAGTTCTCCTAGGAGCGGTTACTCTCGATCTCGTCGAATATTGTCCAGTTCCTTTTACATTAAATATACCAAAAACAAAATAAATTACTCTATGTTCCCTTTTTCTGCTGGAGATTATATTAGAATCTCATTATTATAACCTGTAAGTAATTATGAGCATGTTCGGAAATTGACTGACAGTACTGAAAAACATGACAGTACTGAAAAACAGAATACATAAAGCCCGGACACTCGTTCTTACACAGCATTTTATTCTAATGTGTGTTACTGGCAGTACTGCCAGTAAATTTCCAAACACGCTCTATAAATAGTAGCCCCGTTGTGAAGATGATTATTATAGCTTGTAAATAATATAAGAAGCTCATTATTATAACCTGTAATTAATTCTGAATAGTAGCCTCGTTGTGGAGCTGGAAATTTGTTTACTCTTCGCAGTTCGCTTTCCATAGCTTTTCTTAATTTTCAATTCTGAGTAAAACTTGAATCCGTCTTTTTCACGAAACCTGGATAGTTGACAGTTCATCGGACACTGATCATAAACAAATGACGATGAAAAGTCGATATCGTCAAACAAAACAATTACTGAGCATAAAATCGAAATTCCATCAAAAGAAAATAAAAATAAAAATATAATATGCATATAAATACATCGACCTTGTTCAGAAATTTACTGACAGCGCTGCCAGTAACACACATTTTTTATTATAGTAGAAAAATTTAATCGAAGTTTGAAGCAGAACTCAGAACAAAAAATATGACAATTGATAACACCGGCACACAAAAAAAAGTATTGTGACGCGCTGAATTCGAATTTGGGGTCAGATTGGCCAATACACCTCCAAATTTTCGAGTAAAATGCAAAAAACCGCTAAAAATGACCAAAAATGGCGAA
>JAPYYX010003509.1:0-10675 GCA_030522605.1 Cremastinae sp. B BG-2022a | reverse complement strand
AATAAACTATAACTATACTTTACATTACATTATTTCATCAAATTTAAAATTTCGCATCTGCGCAAATTAGAAATTTCGCTTTTGGCGCTTGAACAATAGCGTGAGATTTTCTCTCATCGCAACGATTATGACGTTCGTACGAAAGACAACAGGTACGAAGGGTTAAATGTATATATGATAATACAATTTTACTATTTTTGCAGCGTGGATAAAAATATATTAATGTCAAATTATTTAGATAAAATAATGTCACTATTTTCATAACATATAGGTAAAAAAATGAAATGAAAAAAATATTTAAATGTATATGATAATACAATTTTACTATTTTTGCAGCGTGGATAAAAATATATTAATGTCAAATTATTTAGATAATATAATAACAAAATTTTATCATTTTTATAACAGGTAAAATAAATTGAAATTAACAAAAATTTAAATGGATAAAACAATTTTATTATTTTTACAACCTGGATAAAAATTTTTTTATAAAAAAATATTCACATAAAAAATAATAATAATATTTCATCATTCTCATACACAGATGAAAAATAGTTGAAATATATATACATCGTTTGCTGATAATTATATTAGTAAAATGTTTTTTATGTATCATTGTATTTTATATATTTTAAAAACCAATGTCGTAGATCAACAATTTATTTTTAAGAAATTTCAGTTGAATATAGTGTAATAGCATATTACACTGTTATAATCGTAATATATTGTATTTTTGAAATTGTCTCATCGAACAGTTAACTTCAAACATTTTCATTACAAAGTTGGTAGGCAACTCTTGTTTCAATCTTGTTCAGTGCGTTTACACGGCATTATACTCCAATCCGATTCGCTTCAATTCGCTTGGAACGTGGAATCGAATCGAAGTGAATTGTACGCGTTTACACGCAGCCAAATTCACTTCGCTCTGAAGCGAAGTGGGATTGAGCGCCTCGGTGTAAACTAAGTCTATGTGAGTACATGGATGATAGAGAGAGTGATACTACGACTGAATGCCCTCCCCATGTACTCGACACTGAAGAGACTATCGAACAGGTTCGTGAGAGTCTGGAGAGTTTCTTGACTAATGACAGCAGCAAAATACCCCTGAAGAGCATACGATTTATTTTCGATAAGTGGCGTGTTCTTGAAAAACATATGCGGGAGCAGAAGAAACTGACTGACCGTCTCATGACGGAAAATGAGAAACTGAGAGGGACTCTTTCTCGGAGTCCTGGCATCCGGTTCAATCCTACTTGCGTGGGCGGAACTATGTCCTACGCGTCGGTGGCTGCCAGCCAACCTTCTGAGGTATGTTCTTCCCGAAACTCTTATGCCCAGATTAAACATAAGGATGATTTCGAGGTCATAATCATTCGACCAGACAAGGAGGAAGATAAGCGATCCAGTGACGAAATTCAGAATGTGGTCAAAAATATCCTTCAAGATAAGAGAAGGGACATTCACGTTCGTAACATGCGAAGGATCCGCAATAATGGAATACTCATTGAAGTCAAGAGCAAGACCGATGTGGATGTAATCAAGGGCTGCGACCTTCGCAGTGCCGGACTTAAGCCGATGGAACCCAGAAAGGTGGACCCGTGCATACTGCTATTCGATGTTGACAAGTCTTTGAAATCGGATGAACTGCTTGAGGATCTCCTGCTGAAAAATTGCGATTCCTTTACTCAAGACGAGCGCAACGAGTTCCGTAACACGATTAGTTTCAGGACAAACTTCCCTGTGAAATCCAACCCAAGCTGTGTGAATTGGGTTATTCAACTCCCTGCGAAACTCTTCACACGCCTTCTGAATGTAGGACGTGTATACATAGGCTGGAGCTCACACAGAATCAAGGAACATATAAACGTTACGAGATGTTTCAAGTGTCTGGGTTATGGACATGTTGCAAAATATTGCTCTATCGAAAAACAACTTTGTGAATTCTGTGGCAAAAACGATCATATGCGTGATACCTGCCAACAGAAGGCGCGTCCAACTTGCGTTAACTGCGAACATGCCAAACGAAAAGACCTTCAGCACTCCTGTCGTGATCAAAACTGCCCCGAGTATGCTCGAGCCGTTGAGATTTATAAATCGAAAATAAAATGGAACTCAGGATTGGGCAAATCAACGCGCAAAGGTTTAAAGCGGAAGCAGCTGAGCTGAGAAATGTGATTACTGAACGAGAGCTTGACATTTTGTGCATCCAGGAACCTTACTCGTATTCGGGTAGGGTCGTTGGGTATAATTTGCAGGGTGGCCGCGTGTTCTATCACCGAAATGCGGGAGCTGTCTGGGTTGCAACAGTCGTGCGCAATCGAGACATTGACGTTTTCCAGATATCGATGCCAGACTGCAGGCACATTTTGTGCCTTGACATTCATACTCCAAGATCCCAGTTCTATCTTATCAACGTTTATTGTCAGTTCTCTATTCCTATTGCTCGATTCTTGGTCCAGCTTGACGGTCTCCTGACGAGACTGCGTGGATCAAGGCTCCTCATCTGCATGGACTCTAACGCAAAGTCAGAGATGTGGTTTTCGGGCAGGACGGATGATTCGGGCAGGCTCGTAGAAGAGTTTATCGTACAACATAATTTAACAGTACTGAACTGCCGCTCTGAATTACCTACATATTTTTCCACCCGTGGGCAATCTTATATCGATGTAAGCTTATGCAGTCGAGCGTTCTGTGCTTCTGTTGTGAACTGGGAGGTCTGTGATGCTTCAGCAACCTCTGACCACTCATTAATCCTAATGGCGATAAACGAAGCACAGCCAGGGCACTCTCGTCATCGGTCCCATATCACTAAACTTGATCAGCAGCGATTTAATATTAAGAAAGCCAACTGGGACCTGTTCACTGCATCTGTCCACAAATACCTCAACACCGATACTCTGGATAGCTGGCTGAACTACTCGGCCGAGGGTGTTGCTACAGAATTGCACAAAAAGCTCCTCCTGGCTTGTCGGGAGTCAATCCCTTATAAGAGAACCGCAAGTGAAAGCGTTCCTTGGTGGTGTCCTGATCTGTCTAGACTCAGAGGGATGGTTTCCCGTGCAAGGGGGCCGCTGGCTCGAGCTCGCAGGCTTGGTCTTGAAAATATTGCGGAACACAGAGACTGGTATTCGCGGAACTTACGAAAGTACAAGAAAGAACTGAAGCGTCGGAAACGCCTCTCATGGGTTAACTTTGTAACGACCATTCCCAGTCAAAATGCCTGGGGCATCTTACATAAGATAGCCAGAGGGAAACATGGAAACAATGCTACTTTAGGGGCTCTCAAAGATCCAGCAAACCAGATAACTCAATCCCGGAAAGAGTCAGCTAAACTACTACTGGCAAAGTTTGCTCCAAGCGATAGGCGGACGATCCTGAGGTGGGCCACGATGCAATACGGTCCTTCGCCGCACGTTACTCCTGTCTGAATGTCGAACCTGATATTATGCGCAGCGAGATTGAGGCTGCAATTAAAGCAATGAGAGTTGGAAGGGCTCCGGGCCTGGATGGTATTGCTCCTGAAGTGATCAAGCGGGTCTGGGTTACGAAACCAGAGGCGCTGCAAACACTCTACAATAAATGTTTGAGAGAGGCTGTCTTTCCACAACTGTGGAAAACAGCCAAACTCGTTATTATCCTCTGACTTGGAGAGTGCAAAATCGTTTCGGCCTATTTCACTTCTGCCATCAGTCAGTAAGGTCTTTGAGAGAATCATTGTAAAACGGATTCAGGCCCAGTACGAGGCACAAGGCCTTGCGAGTGGTGAGCAGTTTGGTTTCAGGTCGGGATTCTCCACGGAGGATGCCCTGCTGGCGCTTCGTGATGCAGCCCGTGCCTGTCAGAGGAAGTACATGATTGCTATATTTATTGACATTCAGGGGGCATTTGATAACGTGTGGTGGCCTTTTGTGATTTCCCGCCTATGCGAAGCTAAATGCAGTTCGACACTAATTAACATTGTTAAAAATTACTTCCAGGGCCGCACTTTAGTTGTCAGCAACCGAACTGAAAGCGAGAAATGCACTCTGAGACGTGGATGCCCGCAGGGATCAGTGATTGGTCCGGCTTTTTGGAATTGGGGCATGGATGCTCTACTGCAGGATATCCAGCACGACTTCGACGATGAGATGGTGGCAGCCAAGGCATATGCCGATGATCTTGTACTACTCGTTCAGGGTCAATCGAGAGTTGATCTTGAGAAGAGAGCTGGCCTAGTTGCTGCTCGTTTGGAGAACTGGTGTTCCAAGTCGAAGCTCAAAATAGCGGTGAACAAAACCAAAGCCATGATGATCAAGGGTAACCTTGACCAAGGGAGGATGCCAAGAATCTTCATCAATAACGCTCGCGTTGGATTTGACGTTAAATACAAGTATCTCGGCGTATGGGTCGATAAGGGCTTGAACTTCTGTCTTCACACTAAAAACATCCGAGAGAAGCTAGTTAGTTACACGATGGCTATATCACGTTTTGCACACAAAGAATGGGGACTTAAAGGGCGTACGCTGGGTATACTTTATAAGAGTGTATGCGTGCCAATAGCCACATATGGGAGCATCCTATGGTTTGATAGGGCTTTGTTGACTCATGTTTCGCGCAACTTGCTTGCCGCTCAGAGAATTCTCCTGCTATCAATGACACGTGCTTACCGGACTACCTCTACTGTGGCATTGCAGGTAATAGCTGGCATACTTCCCCTCGACCTGGAGGTGTTGCAGGCCGGTCTACTTTGCTGCATAAGGAAAAACGTCGCTGTAGCATATAGTAATTTCAGCTATCATGCCCGTGAAAACCCAAGCGCCGAAGTCATTGCTGAAGAAACAAATAGAGCTAAGGCTTTTGTCATGTCGAAGTGGCAGCATAGATGGGATGAATCGACTCACGGTAAAATTGCACATGAAAGAAGTAAATTTTGCTACCAACAATGCTAAATGGTTCCATCCGAACCGCTTCTGTGTGTATCTTCTAACCGGATATGGGCCCATCAACAAAAGTCGCTTTGATAGACTCGACATTGGCAGTCCTTTTTGCCCTCATTGCCCTGATGCAGAAGAAACAGTCTATCATATCGTATTTGATTGTCCCCTCTATGATGCGATCTGACAGCCTCTGGGCAACATGAATCGTGACAATTTATCGAGGCTTATAGTCTCTCGTGAAAAAGCCGAAACTTTTAACGCTTTTGCGTTAGAAGTTTTTAAGATCCGTGAGGCAGGGCTCGCTGCCATGTAATAGATGTGGTAAAGAAAATGTTAAAATGTTAAATGAAAAATGTTAAGTGGGTCCGCCTCCAGGTGGTGGAGACGGCAACATTGGGGGCGATTGCCCTCATTGGCCTAGGAACCCAAATAATTGTTCCAAAAAAAAAATGTACACGTGACACCTACACATACATCGAGAACATGCAGTAATGAGCAAAAGCTTAAAAACTGCAAAAGAAAAGTGAATAAAATAAAAAAAAACCCCCGGAAAGTTCAGGGAACAAAAAACTAAACAGGGACACGCTATCCACAACGAAATATAAAATAACCGGCAATGAGGCCTGGCCACAAAAGGAGTATAACCATAATGAAGTAAGAGATAATGAGAAATTTCGAATTTCGACGACGCTCGAAACTTCATCGGACAAAGTGGTCGACGAAAGTGCCTCTACAGATACTGAAAAATCAAAGAGGGGCGTCTTAACTTCAGTTCATGAAATCCGTGACAGCGGACGCGTAAGTTTTAATACTAATATTACAAATGTATGAGTTCTGTACGCCGTAAGAAAACAATAATAGTTTGTGTTCATTTCAGAAAATTGTCCAGAGCCCCAAGAACATCCCAAACAATAAAAAGAAAATCGTGGTGAAGAAAATCGAGTCGTTTGTCGGGATCAACAGAAAGATTCATGCAATGAAAACAAAAAATATCGCTCAACAACGCAACAGCAAGAGTACTGTAATGGTAAGCTGACTTTTTTCAATACTTCAAACGATACCCTGGTGGAAGTAATTTATCATATTTCAACAGATATTGTAATAACCTCTCGAAAAATTAGAATTTCTACATATTCCACCATAATTTAATATTTTTTGTGCTTGTTCCAATTACAGATCGTAAATATCTAATTTCTGATAAAATTTCACAGAATTTTACATTTTTCATTATAGAGAAACTAATTAAACATAGAGGAATTAGTTCCTCTATGACAAAAAATGTCAAATTCGATGAAATTTTATCAGAAATTAGATATTTATGATCGGAAATTGGAACAAGCACAAAAAAATATTAAATTGTGGTCAAATATGTAGAAATTCTAATTTTTTGAGAGGTTAATGCAATATCTGTTGACATATGATAAATTACTTTCACCAGGGTATCAACCTCATCCCGGACCGACGTGCTCCGACCAGGAGAGGAGTGGGTTGACCCAAGACGAATTGAAGGCGATAAATATTCGTTATTATTTTTGACGTATTTGTTTTACAGTTGTAAGAGACTCCGGTGCGGAAGGGCAAGCCACAATTGAACAGAAATTTAAGAATGACCGGTTCGAAAAGCACCGTTGTTGAAAGTGAAGGAAAAGGAAAGAGGCTGGACCGCAGTGACAGCGCGGAAAAACATACACCGAATAAGAGAAACGTAAAACAAGCGAAGAGAGTGTACTACGCTGCTACGAGTGATGCGGTCAAATCTACATTACCGGTAAGAATAATGCGATAAAACATAATTTGGTAGTGTCGTGGTACAGTCAAATCAAAAGTTTTTTACTCAGTGTATCTCCGTAATAAGCGGGTTTTGAATTTATGTATATGAACAAAAGTTGTTGCAAATTGATTCAAGAATAACATACTCGAAATTCAAGGTCATATAACATGACCTTGAACTATTACAATTGTAAAAAAATCGTAAAAAACAAAATAGTCTCATTATTTTTAAAAACTAATGGAAACTTCTTTATAGTACCAAAAAAGTTATGCAAAATTTCAAGACGGTTCACCATCCAGAAGTCAAGATATTTAAGATTAAAAATCACAATATTTAACATGTGCTCTTATGGGAGAGCACTGAAAATCGTGATATTTAACAATAAATATCTCAATAACTCCGCGATCAAACCTCTTGAAATTTGGTACATATTTGGTACATATAATTATTGCAGATTATCAACAAAAAAATAAAGGAGATAGCTACTGCGAAAAGAGATAAGAGAAAGAGCGAGCATCCTTTCGAATTCGACGAGAGTGAGGAAGATGTAGGAAAATGTAGAAAGAAACAGAAAACACAGACGTTATCTGTACAAGGAGAAGTAGAAAAAAGAAGCTGCCCTCAGCCAAATAAAAAAAATAAACCAGTCGGACGAAAAGAACAGGTAATAATCAATATTTTTTACCTGTAATGAAGCAATTTGATTTGTAATGAAAAATGATTCGAGTGTTAGGGAGCGTGTTTTATTCTCTCATGAATTCCGAAGTTCAATTGTATGAACAATGAAATTTGAATTTGTTTATAGACAAGAAAAGAAACAACGCACGATAAAAATAGGCGAACCGTTGTCCAAAGGCCCAATGGAAATGATAATGAAAAAACTGCAAGCGCTGTCATGTCGTCTGAAAGGCGCAAGGAATCGTTGCGAGCAATGGTGATAACGGCAAAGAAATGACGATAATAATAGAAGCATGTAACGGTAGAATAATATGATACTTTTCTTATAATAGTTTTCTTGAAAAATGTTTCCATATTCACAGGCTGGAGAATTTAACACCTTAGCCAAGCAAATGCACAGACTTACCAAAAGGTTTGCAAACTTGTGCGAAGTAGAAAGCAGTGACGAATCGCAGTTCGAAATGATGGACCTAGAGGACGACAATGATGACGAAATCGCAGTAGCTCCAAACTGGAAATTACCCCGAGAAAGTGTTGTTAAAGCGGGACTAAGTAATACTATGAGCAATCGACTGGGCATCCTCGTGCGAAGTATGTGGGATGAAGAAACAAGGAAAGAACTAACAACGAAGAAAGATGGCAAAGGGGAAGCTGGAAAGAAGCGAGTTTCAAATGACGAAGCAAAATTAATAAGAAGTGAGTGTTACGTCATTAAGGGCAATGGAAACCACGTGACCACCCAGATTTCGTAAATTACGGATTTCTCAATTAATAAATGAATTGTCGTCAAAAATTGGACCGTATCGCCGTTCTTTGTGTTGAAAAGAATGTATCACCGTTTTTTAGAGCCGAATTTTTCAATGTTTAGGGAGAAATCTGTAGAGAAAAATTACGAAGGGACGACGCGAGTGAAATTTTTTCTCTACAGATTTCTCCCTCAACATTGAAAAATTCGGCTCTAAAAAACGGTGACATATTCTTTTCGACCCAAGGAATGGCGATACGGTCCAATTTTCGATGAGAACTCACTTATTAATTTGTAAATAAATTATTTCCGAAATCCAGTAACTTTTGGTTTCCATTGCTCTTAAGGTGTGTAAACACACATATATCGTAAGGATAATGTTAAGAATATAATGAAATGCTATTTTGTTACGATATGAATTTAAATGTTTTTCGAATTTTCCTTTAACAGATGTATGCTACAATCTCCAAAGTTACAAAAAATTACCGGTAAATGAAGTTAAAACTGTGGAAGATACCATGCAAGCAATAGGAAAAAATGAGCGTATGATCGGTATAATGCAATACGGTATCAAAAGCAGAGAATGCACAAACAGACTCACATATTGCAAGAAACGGAAAGTGATTGCTATTATGACGCCGGCAGCGGCGACGAATATTCCAACGTCGATGACAACGATAACGAAAAAAACTAGGGAAATTGCTGTAAAGAGATGTATGAAGGCAGCGCAAAGGAGAAGAGCGACGATGATAACAACAACGACAAAGAATAAGATAACGGGAAAGACAGCAACAATAATTGAAATGCCTGTTATCGAAAATATAAAATAGATAAATAAATAAATATTGATGATTGTCATCTTACTATACTCCTAATATCTCGAAACCCTTTTCCATCTGTTGTGTATTATCCCTTTTTTATTAATCCCATCTATTAAAAAAGTTATGCCAGTAAATACAATAAAATCATAACCCGAGAAACTATTGGTGGTAATGCCCAACGAGTGGCACCTCGAGAATCAAATAACCATCGAAAATAAAACTGGTAACGAGAATCGAGCGGTGCCGCGAGAACCAAGTAGCCATCCCAGATATTACTGGTAGCGAGAACCGAATAACCATCCCAAATATTACTGGTAGCGAGAATACAGCAGGGCCGTGAGAACCGAATAACCATCCCAAATATTACTGGTAGCGAGGATCCAGGAGGGCCGTGAGAACCGAATAACCATCCCAAATAACACTAGTAACGAGGATCGAGCGGTTCCACGATAACCGAATAACCATCCCAAATAATACTGGTAACGAGAATCGAGCGGTTCCACGAGAACCGAATAACCATCCCATATAACACTGGTAGCGAGAATCGAGCGGTTCTACGAGAACCGAGTAACCATCCCAAATGTTTCTGGTAGCGAGAATCGAGCGAGGCCGCGAGAACCGAATAACCATCCAAATTGTAAATGGTAAGCGGGATTAACCAATCTATTCTTGAATCGCGCGACTTTGCATGGAATCATACAATACAATCATGCAGTTCTCGAATATCATTTCAGTTGACAAAACATCCTCGGAGAAAATTAGAGACAATTTTTTCGACTTTACCAGTTTCCGAAATCGCACAACCCGCTGGGGAAGTGAGGAGGAAATACGCAAGTAAATAGACAATAGTAGAAAGAAACTATGCATGGAGAATTCTATCGAGAAAGCAACCACTATCGCTAATTCAATTAAGGATGTTGACTCCTTACCTCAAAAAGAGAGATTTTGATGAAATTTTGCATAAACGTAGATAAAGACTCTAAAAAGTCCCTTGCCAAATTTGGTGAACTTTAGAAGGACGGTTTCGAAGATATTTAAAAAATAAGTTTTCACGTATTCTTATGGGAGTTGTACCTTTTTCGATGAAAAAACCTACAAATTTGCATTTTTCACATGCTTCAAAAGGAGAGATTTCAATAAAAATTGAAGATACTATTGTTGAAGTATATACTCAAGTCCTCACCAAATTTCAAAGAGATTAGGAGCGTAGTTTTT
Organism: Cremastinae sp. B BG-2022a; assembly: GCA_030522605.1. Classification (NCBI taxonomy): domain Eukaryota; kingdom Metazoa; phylum Arthropoda; class Insecta; order Hymenoptera; family Ichneumonidae; species Cremastinae sp. B BG-2022a. Next base: position 529 of record JAPYYX010003509.1, on the reverse strand, counting down.
CCAATATTTAATGTTAAGGACGTACCCTCGGTACGCAGTGAGTCAAAACATTTTAGTTCCGAATCCGAGTAGCGTAGTAAATAAATTGGCAACACCGCGTCCCTAGCTTTAGTGTGCGTGTTCACGTACATGTACGATCCGGACGTATAGACGTGAATAAGAACTGAATTAAATGTACTCGGCTACTCGGAATTTTTCATGTTTTTGTTTTTATATTTGTGATTTTTTAAAAATGAATCGAGAATTACAATTTAATTTTTTTATTTTCTTGTTTGATTTTTTACCCGCCCTTACATCTTCTATTTCTTGACTTTGTATACTCATAACATATACTATTATGAGTATAACATAGTGTACAATATGCGTTTTGAGACCGTCGTATAAACAAAATCAAGAATAAATGCATAATTTTTAAAATAATTGTTTGTACATTTATATGAACTGATATAAATTATATACTACGTTACACTCATAACATTTTCGTCTAAACATACAAACAATTGTTGAGAATACGATGGTTTTATCATTG
>JAPYYX010003508.1:0-10945 GCA_030522605.1 Cremastinae sp. B BG-2022a | reverse complement strand
AAACTCGGAGAAAAAGAGTAGCGGTAGCTCGAGAGCGTACAGTTGACGTTCCGTAAATGTACTTGCCTCGAGTCTCTACCGCGACTCTTGATAAAAGAAAAAATAGGAAACGTACAAGGAGAAAGTCGAGTGCAAGTCGTTAGCTCAGTTGCAGCATCGGATAAACGTGGTTACAAGTGTAAAGCTTTAATTATCGTACATCAAGAGGAGGACGGGAGGAGAAAGAAAAGAAGGAAGCTTAGCGAAGAAAATATAGCGAGACAGTCTCTTAACATGGCGAATGGCGAATCTCGTCCGGGGTTTTCTCTTCTTTCTTATCTCCCAATTTCTTTCCGCATCCATTCCCTTTTCTTTTTCACTCTCTACACAATTATTTCCCCATAATACTCGTGCGTTTTGTGCTCTTATTTTTTCAACTCTTTTTGTACCCGTCTCGTCCCGGACTTCATTTTACGCTGCAATTCTGCTATTTTATTTTAATATCGCAAGAAGAAAAATAACGCGGAACCGACCTTTCGAAGGGGAGTAAAAATTGTATATACGTTAAAAGCTGCATGGAACTTGGTCGTGACTTTTGGTTTGTAAGATTGGAACAGCCGACGAGAGAGGGAAAGGAATGTTCTCGTGCATAGATCGCATCATCTGAGAAGAAGGAAAAGCTCCAACATGAAAAAATAAAATGAAACTTTCTTTAAGCGAGAGTCCTGCCATTGCGAAGTCTTTTGTAGATTATTCGCAATCCCTAACCACATTATTCACAGCCATTGAAAATACAGCTCGAAGAAACCTTCAACGAATGCGGCATTTTGGACTCTACCGCGTTAACCTTATGTAATTGTTACGAAAGTAGATCTTACAATTCACTTCTTTTTTACTGCATCTATTTTTGAAAATACGGGATCCAATTAAACAATTAATATTCATAACCGAAAGTATTACTTGTTACAAATTCAACCTTCAAATCATTTTTTTCTTATTGCAGGCGAAGATCTAAAGTTGTGATTTCGTCCGCGAGGCAAGAGGACAGCGGAAGGTACGAGTGCATTGCTGAAAGCACTTCCGGCCATCGAGCATCCCTCGCTGCCCAACTTCTAGTCGCTCATGATACGAGAACTCAAGACACGAGTGAGTAATTCCACGATCTTAAATATTCAAGATATTTTATTTTTAATCAAGCTCAAATAGATTCATACCTATATTAATTAATAAAGAACAATGTGCACAGTAATCTTCAACTACAGAAGAAGTTTACTTCTGACATTGGTGTCTTCATTGTAAGAACTATTTTTTTCATTTTTTAACATTGAAACTGCAATTTCCCGTTTTCGAAATTGAACAAACACGGACCATTGGATTACCAGTCAAAGATAAAGAGAGAGAAGGCATCCGGATTTGCCAAATGTCACGATAGCACCGGAAATCATATAATGGCGCACGAATGACCCTTCTCTACGCTCGAAAAAACCTGGTGAATCTCGAGGCTCGAACGAGCCGACAGAGACCATAGCGCTCTCGCTTATCCTTCGATCTCTCTGGGCACGGTTCGTCGCGGTTCATCGAACCTATACACCCGAGCATGCACGTCGATTTATATCTGCCCGAATGATGGCAGCCGGCGCAGTTCCGTGACCGAGCGAACTTTTTCAGTTTCGATTTATTCAGTTACTCGTAGAGTGATAGTTTCGAAAATTCTATAAATCTCGGTATGCGATTCGTGTCACCAAACCTTTCAACAAAATCATTATTTGAAGCTTCAATTTAAGCTTTAAATGCAGCAGATTTAAACAAATGAAATTAACTGAATAAATAATCGATTTAAATAGATATGAGCTGATTTAAACATTTTCATACAAAATCGATCAAGGTCGTTACTTATTCAATAGTACTTTACTGTCTATCATTACCTCTGTTAAATTCACATTTGCGCATTTATTTCAAAAGCAGATATATTAGCAGACAATGCGGAGGAACTCCAACTAGGTCGGTAACATTAATTCATGAATATATGAAACATTTTTACTGCAACATTAAAATTGGTGACCTTCAGAAAGCAAGAAACGGGGGTTCTATCGACCATCAAATACCACTATTGGAATGTCTATATTTCAATGAAATTGCTGCAAGTTGATCAAATTAACAAATGATTGAAAGACTGAAACTAAATATTGAAGCAACATTTTCAATGCAAAATCACTTATGGGAACAGTGATGAAGCACGTTAGACAATGACCAGTTTGACTGAATAACAAACTAAGGACACAAACTAAGAAAAAGAGGGGAAAATCAAGCTAGTGACAAACAGGGAATTAAGCACCCGATGCGATAATGCCATGGCCGTCGGTTCATAGGAACGAAGAAAAGTTTGCGGTGTCCCACCAAGCGAGGCCGCAGGCTCATATGACGGACAAAGGACGACAATTACAACCCTGCTTGGACGGCGTCAAAGTTTCGGCTGGTACTCGACGGTAGACCCTTTCCTGTTACTGCCCCCAGTGGCGACGTGAATCAGCTTTCCCTTTCCGCCTCCCTCTATTCTAGTGGTTACGTTGTGTACACTGCTTTCTATACACTCCAAGCTCGTATGCGTACATGGTTAACGTCATATACTCCGTGACATTACCTTACGCCATATTCGCACGTTGTACCGCGCATAAACGTTCGGATAGCCAAATGTACACTATAACGCAACCATGGAGGGCTGTTTATGTGTTCGGTTGTATAAAGTACACGCTCCGGGAAATGTAACACGCTATAGTCCCTAGCAACCTTAACCATCTACTGATGCCTGTAACACTCCTGCAAACCGCCACCTCGACACCAGTCAAACCCATCAACACCGGGTATCGTCGAATTTGCTGTTAACAACGACTCTCGTCTGGTATAAACTAATAAATTGTTAGACTTCATCCTAGATAAATTAAATGTTGGCCAAGCTTATGAAATGTCGGATACCCGTGTAACAATAAAAGCTCATTGGTATGAATTTGGAGTGTATAATTATAGGTAATCAGATTTTCAAGTAATTGTAGATATTCAGATAATGAAGGTGCGCACAGAACTTTTAATCTCGCCAGGTCTTTGAAGCTCTGACTTCCCTTCTGGGATTGATACGCATGGCGCTTGCACGAATTCCGATTGCAATACAGCATGTCGAAGCAATAACAGCATGAACCAAAAGCTTGAATTGCGAACAATGGTGCTTTGCTGATGAACACAACGGATCAGCGCAGGATCTTATTCCGGGGAAAACTATTGTAGGTAAGGGCTCTGATGAGCTACTGCTTTGTTGCTCAAGCACCGCACGGTCTTCCTTTAAGCTAATGTGCTGCTGATAATCCGGAACGTCCTTCATTACAGATGAGTGGATTGACGTATTATGTTCTATCCCTGGACTCTGTCATTCCAATTACTCATCCCAAACATTTTACTGGGAAACACAAGAGAGATTCTACCTTCCATTTTTTCTGCGAGCTGAATAGAACTCTTTCGATTCATGGAAACTGCAGTCAAGAGATATCTCAGGGTATTGATTACCAAACGCTGCATGTATGAACAGTAATATAAATTTCATGAATCTTTTACATGGAATTATTAAACATGGGCATCCTCTACGTTCAATTATCGAGCTTTATAGAGGAAAATCTCATCCGGACCTCAATTTCGTCGCTGTAGTTACAATTACATAAAGCACAAAAACAATCACTAGAAGTGTTCTACATGGCCCGTTGGAAGGTCTCTTCATGATACTCGCTTTTCAACTTCTTTCTCATAAAATCTTCGAACTTTTGGGCGCTAAGTTTCTTAATATTCAAATCGCCCAAGTGAAATTATCCCGTGGAAGATTTCCCCGGTATAAAAGTTGAGGACATTAAAAGGTAACAGTCTGCTAGTTTCGCTCGTACTGTGTGTGCGTGTATTTTGGAGTTTGTTATCACAGAGAACAGAGTTTCATCGCTGCGCCCGACGAGACTGACGAAAACTCTTGAAAAGTTGAATGGGACCAAAGTGGTTTTGCGCACACATTGAAATATAGGATCGCGGACATACCATTGTCTTCGTTCGAGAAATCGTATGCCTGAAGTCACTGCTAGAGAAAAAAAAAGGAAACTAAGTAAAAGTGAAGTGGCACTGTGTGGTTTTCATACATATGGAATGAACGTTGGCGGACGGATTCGCAAGGGTTCAACGCCCATGACTACATGAGCGCGTTTAACTCGTTTTCACACCTGGAAACTACCCCCTGGCTCCCAATTTCACTTCGTCTTATGGCTCGACCGCAATGGACCCCATTCTCCCACTTCGTTGATTACCTGTGGTGATGATTTCTATTATCCAACAAATAAATTAAACATCAGTTATTTCGAAGAAAAACTCATTGCTACCAAATTTCCAACAACATTTTCTAAGACGATACAAAAAACTTTGATGGTCCAATTCGAACGATCTGTATTTAAAATTTTATAACGTGTCACAAATATTCTAGGAAAATCGATAGCTCGTATTTATCGCACATATTTATTTATTCGACGCGTCAGTCGTGTATATCCAGTTATTTACAAGAGGCTCGTAAAATATGCGTTCTTCTCGGTGCACATTCTTAACTATTATACGGGTACAGCTGGGGTGCGGGTGTATGGTTTTATGGGGAGAAATATGTCGCCTGAGCAAGGAGCACGCCCTTTGCGAAGGAAATACGAGCTGCGTCGCTGACAAGGACGAGAATGGGATACAAAGCTCGTGCATCGTTTCTGCAGTATAATATAACCGTGACTATAGTCTGGTAGAAAGGAACATTCTCAACAAAACGTCCCGGCTGCGAGAAACAGAATGAAAAAGCAGTGAGAGCCGTATTACTGCGAGGGAGTAAAGAAAACGTCGTCAAAGAGATGGCTCTGGCAATCGTAGCCTTCGTTATCAATGCTCTTCATACTTTTTGAGCTTTTCGTATATTTATATATTTAATAATGTCGGAAACCCCGAGCTTTCGCCCTTACGAAGGTATTTTCTTATTACGTTAAAGAGAAAACCGGAGATGCTTTCCCACTGCCGCGATAAAAACGTTTTTTAATAAACGTAATAACAATAATGGTGGAGGTAAGATTGGGGTAAGAAATTATTGTAACCTTTAAGAGGATTAAACTCATATTATATTCTGGAGCTAGCACCCAAAAGCGCTTGGATCAAGCTTTTAAACGCTTTTCGGGTCAACATACATTTCGTTTTTAACTTGTCATCATTTTATTCTCTACAGTCGCTTCTCTGTAAGAGAAACTACTCGGTAAAAGGAACTTTAGACTCTTCATAAGAGGAACTTTTTTATTCTCACTCGCAATCTAGCGCGAACTAATCAGCGTGATCGTCCCATGTTTTACTTGTGCGGCGATACTGGCGACGTGTTGCGACAATTATGCAAACTAAAAAATTCGCATCAGGAGTGGGGATAAGGGGGAAGTTCCTCTTATAGAAAGTTTTAATTCCCGGACGGTTTCTCTTACAGAGAAGCGATTGTACATCTTCCTTCGCCTTTACTGTTGGAAATATCTTTCAATCGCTTTTCAATAAAAAAATGTTGAAACCAATGTTGAGTCACCTAAGATAAAAACACTGTTCTGAATCATAACACGTTGAACTTATTCTTACAAAGTGTTGCAGTTTTCGAATGATTCTGAATAAATATCAGATAAATATTATTTTAAAAGAGGATTTCCGACAGGAAAAAGTTTTAACAACCGTAAAATGTTGATCTTTGTGTATCGAAACGTGAATGGCAAATACTCGTCGGAATGAAAGATGGAGCAATACTCGTTTCCCGACGTATACAGTGATATGAGGGACATTGAAGGGAACAAGAATGTAATATCGTGGTCTATTTTCGAATAGGTACATACATATGAAGAATATTATACACTCAGAGGAGAACGAACCGCGCGTTCGTATATTTGCTTATATTCTTACGTTACAACGAACCATATATGAAGCCAGGACACTCATCCACCTGAAAAGCAATCCACATCAAGTAGAGAGCATTTGGTTCGGAGCGAATATACCAAACATTCTTCTTCCCCATATTTTTTTTGAATTCATTTCTCTTCGTTTTTCAATATTTTTTACTCTTCTCAAGGATCGCCATATGAGAAGCATGTTGGAGAATTTTTGAAGGATGTTTTAAAAGTTGGATATTTCGGTAAACTGGTGAGAGAAGCTTTCGTCCTGTCTGTCAAAAAAAAAGGTTATACATCTCGGTGTACACGAACAAGTGAATGGGAATCAAAAAACGTCCGTGAGGAATATACGTACGTGCCGGATACTCGAGTGGCTCAAAAGTCGGCACGTTTCATACCTCCTGATAGCGAAAAAAGAGTCTGTAAAGTCACGGGGATGATGGGGGGGGGGCAAAATAAAATGAGATAGAAAAAAAAGAAGAGAGGTACATGTGAGGAATTTCAAATTTCGTAGGAACACAACGACCCTGGGGAGGCGAGAAGGGTTCGGGCTGAAGGTTAAACGTTAAGTTCGGGTCAGCAATATCGACAATGTGTTGCCTCTTATTGAATTTCATCTACTATACTCTCTTCGATACACGTTTCCTTCTAGAATGCGTGAGGAAGCTCCTCCTCGAACTCCAGACACTAGATCCTTTCTCGATCTCTTCCTCATTTCTCGGAAATACACTCTGGAAAATAATCTTTCCCCTCTTGTGAATTTCATCGGATAAAAAAATTCTCATATGTTTTTTTCATTTATTTGTGAATGGCCCAGGAAAGCGTTTCTACTACGGTGTCTCCATCCGAAAATTGATTCTCATTACGTTTTCCAATCGAGAAAGCCATATGAAGCAAAAATGATACATTTTTGTGAAAACGATCTCAAGAATAAGAAAAACGTGAATTTCTTTCCGGAAAATTGTCAAATAAAATAAACAGCCATAAGGAAACGAAAAATTAGTATTTATACAAAAGAAAAGAGGCAGGAGAAGTTGATTCTCATATCGAAAGAACCGACAATTTTGATAAAATAATTCAATGCGAAAAGTGTCAACGTTTTTTTCTCAAAAACACTGAAACTGAATTTTCGAACTTATAAAATGGAGAAAAACTCAGCACAAAAGAGGAAGAAGAAAAATATACTCTTCTACCAACGGGACGTTGTATTGAATCTAATCTCGGTCTCCTACATAGAAATTTACTTCATACAGTGATTTTGTGACATTTATGAAGTTCCCGAAGATTCTTTTTATCGACGGTAAAAACAATCATGCTAGGAAAGACAATACGACGAAATTGCGTTTGTTGAAAGTAGTCGAACGAACTTGGAAAAGAATGGTAGAGCATTTTAAAAGATATACATATATACATAATTTTGTACGAGCAACGCGAAACGAATATAAGTGCAAAAAAAGGAGGAGTAAGTAAAAAATATGGAGTATCATTGTCCGAGGTGAGAAGTCCTCGAAAAATCGACGACGTAGCACTAGAGCAAAATGCGAGAGGCTGCTTCACAATTTTCGAACACAATTTTCCGAGTCACGTATTAGAGAAGCTCGAGCGAGCGCGTTTTCAATGCGGCAAATATGGTCGCCCGCAAGCGCAAACTCTCCTTCTTTCTAGAATTTCTCGGTATGGCGAGGTGAGTACGGGATTCGAGGCAGGTCTCTTTGCGGTGAAATCGTAACAGCCGGTAACACACGAGTCTCATTTGAATTACCGAAATTAAATAAGTCTTGCGGTTCAGAACACGGGCTCTCTACCCTCTTTCCCTGCCTCTTTTTCTTACTCTCATTCACCTCTCGTTCTCCGCACTAAGATAGTTATATTCCGTTTAATTGCCGAGTTTGCATACTCCTCCGCGCCAACCACTCGAAATTTCAGCACCGACATCTACTGCACAAACGAAATTCAATGAATTCCACGATAAAATGACATTTTTGCCGTTTCCCGGAAAATTCCGAGTAAATTAGTTACAAGTTTACCGCATTAGTTTTGTATTGTTTTCGCGTTGCTCCGCTTAATGACAAAAAAATTGACATACATATTTCATACAGAATTACACTGCAGACAATAAGACATTTTGCTGAATGACTTTTCAAAAATGGCAAAAAAATGTGCTTGAGCAAAGTTTTAAAAGAGAAAGTTTAATAAATACGTAGGGAATGTACAAGTATGTACTTTTCATGTTTTGGTAGCGTGGCTGTAACTGAGCTTTAAACTCGAGCTCGTGATACAGAGTTCGACTTTAAACAGTAGAATCGTAATATACAGACATAATCAGCCAAGTAGCTCGAATCGCAAACTCGTGGTTCGTCGCACCTTTATCACGTTCGCTAATTAACTAGCTCGGAAACAAACAAGTTGTACAAGTGGCATGAGCGGTTGGCGACCGCCCAGCCTCTGTACTGCGAAACGACGGGATTCGAGATGAAGGGAAGCTCGACCGTTGGTATAAGCTCGACATCCCCCCTTCCTTTTTCTCCATACATTTTTACACGCGCACTAATAATTGCACAAATGCACAAATAAGAACGTGACCGCCGTTATTGTCGGAAACTAAAAAAAATTTCATGTACATCGTCTGCACGGAAAACCTCGCGAAATTTCAGTCAACAATGGAGACGGAGAATTCTAAAAGGAAATCGTTTTCCAAGCGTATTGTCAAGCTCGAAGCAGTGAACGAAAAGTTTCACGAATTTTGCTCGATATTATTTAGGTAAAGTTCTTTCAATGCGGAAATCTGCGTGGTATTTAAAGTTTCTAGCATTGTTTTTTAAATATAGTAGTAGAACATTGAAAAAGCCCTCAGAGGAGATGAAAAAAGAATAAGTGCATAATTTCAGCCATGTTCAGGAAGGTATAATGATTAATTAAAATTGAAGAAAAAAATGTGTTTGAAAAAATTGATTATTTTGAGGTATTCTGTATTTGTCATATATATTCCTGAATGGAACTGGACAAATGTACTTGCCTTCGTTAACGACATGTTTGATGGCGGTTTCAATACTATTTGACTCATTTACAAAAGCGCCATCCAATTTGTAAATGCATAAGATATAAATAAATGCATAAGGCATTGCAAGCATCATCTTTCCTAAGTAATCTCAAAAGATAGAAATGGCTTGAAATTTAATTTTTCAAGAGCTCATTCAATCTCATTCCCATTTTTGCTCATTTCGCAAACGACCTCAGGAAATGTGATGGATAACTTTGACATGAGTTGTAAAAAATGTGTGAAAGTTTCGACAACTATTTACCACAAAATTCAATTAAGTTCATGAAATTTAATCAACTTCCGGTGACGTGATTAAGAAAAATAAAAAAATTTCCATTCGAAAAAGGAAAAACAAAGGTTAGTTTTGTTTAGATGCAGCTATCACTTTTGATGCATTTTTTTATTACGTATTGGTACGTTTAAAACATTATTCAATTGACTTCTTCGATTGTATTTTCATTTTAATATTCAAAGTTCAGTTTGAAAAATGTAACTTCAATATTTTATATTAAATCAATCCAATTACTGGAGTGGAAATCACATGATAAGCTCCAGTAATATTTGTCCACATCCATACGATTGTTCGATCGGTACAATTTTCCTCATTAAAATACGTGCACATTGGATAAAAACAAAAAAATCGACGACCCTGGTCCAGTTTATTAAATGCTCATCCTACGAGTTTCCCAATTCATTGAGACTCGATCAGAACCGTAGCTATTGGCATATTAATCGAGAGAGCCAAAGAGGAGGAAAAACCGGGTCCAGAAAGGAAAAAAAAATTTTATGAGAAAAATCTAGAGAAAAAGCAGGATGAGAGAGCAAAAAGCATTATTTGTGCCAACTGGCTGAATGCATGACTCGCGGGAGCGTGTCATCCGCGCGGCAAACAGGCCGGATATTTCTACCCGAGTGCCACGAGAAAATTGAAATTTTACCGCATAGCGGAGAGCGTTCGAGGGCTCCGTGGACTCCGAAGAATCCAAGCTCACTCAAGCTACGTACATAAATGTGTGTCCTAGAGGTACATAATGTAAACCCAATATACGGAGAAACCTGCATCGGGTTCTATGCGAGAGTGGACCGGACCACGTGAACGAGAGAACCGGAAAAGTCTTTTGCTCGTTACCCAGCGTTGCGCTAAAGCTTAACAAGAAGAAATACCCTTCCAGTTTCCAAGCATGCGGGAACTACCGTCTAGCGAATCTTTCACTAAAATAAAAGCAAACTTCGCTTTCGAAGGTGAAGAACCTTCCATGAAACTTCGTTTTCAAAGCTCGTAGGATGGGCAAACGATCCAGTTTAGCGATAAGTAAAAAGAATGCAATTCTCCGAAACTTCACATTTTCGACATTGAATTGGTTGGACATTTTTCAAATTACTTTTCTGGCATCAGTGTGAAAATTTGGATTAAATATTTTAAAAATTTTTAAATTCTTAAAAATAAATCTTTCTCACATTTGTTTTACATTTATTTTACACTAGCTTTTACCCGCGACTTCGTTCGCATTGAACCCCTTAAAAAACTATCAAAGATATCCAAATAAAAATATCTATTTCGTATTCGTGACAGAAAATAACTATACAACTAAAGCTAGATTTAATTTGATATTGACTTGAACTTCATTTATAAAAACGTAATTTTTTTCAATATAAATCCTTCCCAATACCTTTGAGAATATGTGTACAATATTTCATGACGATCGAAATTTTTTTTTCTGCGTTTAAAAAAAAAATTTTTTTCTCTTTTGAAATAAAAAGTATCCTATGTCCTCCTCGATACCTTTGAAAATATGTGTACAAAATTTCATGATGAACGGTGGAATAGTTTTCGCGTCAAAGTGTAACAAACATACTGACAATCACATTTATCAAGAGTCGCGGTAGAGACTCGAGGCAAGTACATTTACGGAACGTCAACTGTACGCTCTCGAGCTACCGCTACTCTTTTTCTCCGAGTTTG